>VUQR01031872.1:0-19005 GCA_015108515.1 Hemichromis elongatus | reverse complement strand
GAAACGACACGTTTCATAACACGTTGTAATCCCTATGAGGGATTAATACTCCTGTATGTCCCAGAGGACCCTTGTACCACATCCTGTATTCGGACAAATAAGTAGATACAAAGGACCAGCCCTGCCCTGTTTGCCCTCCTACATCCACATTGTTGTTTATAATTCATCTGTTTTCACTGTTTTGCTTCCTAGAGTTCATCTTTCAATTGAAGCAAATTAGATTGACGTTCACACACTGCATTTGCCATTCACTAGTCTGCTCACGATATGGGATAATAATGAATTCTTGCCAGATATCCTCCGATTGTTGTAAAAATGTTCTCATGCTGACATGACTCTGGGAAATCAGCCCGAGGCCTTAAGAGGCACATTTCTCAGATGCGAATCACCCCACAGTTATTTCATCTGGATCCGGTGTGACCAGTAATTTAGCATTCATCGTCTTTATTGATCTGGCAACATAATGGTTTGTTAGGCTGGCACATGAAGAGACCCAGGAGGAGACAGGAAGCAAGACTGTGGTCAGTTCAATCCCCTGCAGCTAACTAAAGCCAACACACTGCGGTAGTAAATGGATGTTTGTCACAGTACTGACCATAATTCTATGTCAGGGGTCCTACTTTGATAACCTTGATTTTTTTTTTTCAGTAATTTACTATATGGTCTTCCCAATGTAATTAAAATCAATCAAAGAAATGAAAGAAAAATATCTTAATAAAAAGTAAAGTCTATCATACGATTGCTGCAGACATATCTATATTTCATATTTTGTGGCTTTCTATAAAAACACTCAAATAATTTGATTAAAAAATCTCAAAAGTACATTTGTTCCTCGTTCCATCTCATAAAAGTTTTTTATGCTCTTTTTTGTTTTCATATACCAATAACTGATATTCACAGTTAAGTGTCTTAAACTTTGCATTTCAGCTGAATACAAAGGACAGTCAGATTTCATCAAATACATGTGTACACATTCTAGTCTTCTAGTACCAAACCTTGTGCATGGTATTGTGTAAAGCTCACTCATCTCAAGATTGTTTGAATAAGGGAGTTGATTCTTTTTTTTTTTTTGCTGCTGTAACTACTTAACAGACAGCCAAAGATTTATTTATCAAGTTTTTTTGGGGGGGGGCTTTAATAGTCGCTAACAAATTCAGATGTATTCCTGTTTGTAAGTAACATTTTCATCTGTGTGTGTGTGTCTGTCTGAAACATGCTGATTTTGGCTAACGGGCATTACTTATTTGCACATCATGTAGCCTAATTATCCTCAATTATTGTCCATGTTTAATGCTAGCATCCAGCATAATCTGTAAATGACAGGAAAAAAGGAAGAGCATGTTGAATCAATTTAAGCAACATATCTGCCAGTCCCGAAGACAGGGAGTCAAAAAATATTTATAGATGTACTAATTTTTTGTTAATTTAGGCTTTTTTTTCCTGCAGGATGAAAATGGAATATCAGTATTTTACAGTATATTGTATAGTATTTGTGAGATAAGTTAGAATTTCCTCTTTAATCCTGGAGATTTTATAGTTGATTCAAAGTGATAGAAAACATCGTACTACCACAAATAAGCTCAACCCTTTTTTAAACATTAGTCTACAGAATTGAAAGAAATTTCACTGAAAACTTTTTCTTGACAAAATCACATTTCACTAAGAAATGGAACTGTAACCAAATATTAAATGTGCAGCATTTTATAACAACATTAAAATAAGTTTTTCAGCTTGCACATCTTTCCTCCTAATCCAAATATTGTTTTTCCACCAGCCGACACAAATTACTCTATCCCCCCGTATGTATGCATCCATATAAACAATCAGTACATTTGTTCTATCAATAGGATGCAGACACCCCCCCTTCCTCCACCTCTAAATGACCTCCCACCATGAATGATAAATTGCACAGCCAGTTCAAAAAGGCAGCCAACACTGTATTCTTCCTTTGTGACTCACCTCCAGTCATTGCTTTTTCATCTCGCTTCAGTGTGTCCGGTCATTTTCTGTGCCTTCTCTTGACTGATCTTGTAATGGTGTGTTGGCAAGTACAGAAAGATGTAGCGAGCTAAGTACCGCCAGAACTAACCACTACAAAAACATAAATCGGCAGTTTTTAGGCGTGTAGAGACTCCAGTAAATTTGAACAATTACCAGCAGTTAACTAGTTAAAATTGATTAAAGATGGAAACTACAAGACTGTTTGGAAAAATATCCTCAGTTACTTGTGATCTGTGCCAGTTTAATTTAATTTGGGAATTTTTTCTTGTAATTTTGGCAGCATTAAATATAATGACTTGTTGGCATTTTTAAGCCTTCGCTTTAAGGAAATGGTGGCTTGTATTTTATGGCTTGTTTTTGACTGAGGATAAGAACACGTTAGATTCTGTTGAGTTACTCTGTTGTTAGTTTTTGCAAAGCCACTTGTACCGCTCCCAAAGAAGAAGGCTCATAATTTCCTGTCATTGTGACTTGACCCAGTAGGAAGACAGCCAGAGTGCAGAGATCTGGGTGACAGACCATCAAGAAGAAAAAAAAACCCCACACAGCCTGTGGAAATAGCTGGCAGTAGTGACTGTAAAGGTTGCAATAGCCTGATGACAAAGCACACTGTTTCTTAACTTTGTGATGAAATAAAACGGTTCTGCAATGCTCCAGGCAGTCCTTCCAAGTAGGTGAGCTCATTACATACTAAATAATTTCAAAGCTTTAACTCGGAGCCAGGTTATTGATGTTTATATTTCAGAACACGGGCCCTGCAATTAAAGTCTTAGCATATTAATGTTTATTTTTTTGGTGGATTGCTCTGAAAGGAGCTATTGCCACATCTGGTGAGCAGAGGAAAGGCTAATGGATTTTGCTGAGTCAGAGTGATTGGAATCAGGAGGCGTTTGCCTGGACTGAAATCTTCACCATATGGTGAAACTGGAGCATAGACAAGTGCTGCAAGCCTGGGTCTGGTAAAATCACTTCCTGAGTGTGAAAGAATTCCTTTTTAGTCCATTCTTGCGGTAACATGATGACTTTTATTGGAGTACAGTTGAGGAAATACATATGTTTTAACATAAATCCCTCCTGACATGAATTAAGGCAGCATTTGATGGCTATGATGAGGTCCAGTTTGCTTCAGCGTTATCAAAAAAGACTAAAAACGTGTCTGTTTTACATCACACAGCAACACAGTTTAACAAAGAATTCGTTGGACAAAAGGAAAATTTGTCAGTGCCATTTACAAAAAATATTAGCTTTGTACTTTGAAATAGTCTCTGCTTATAATACACTATCTGTATTCTTGTCATGGCCTGCTCTGCTAAATAGCAGTACTTAATCTTAAATTCTCCGCATTATAGTTGTTGCTTCAATAGTCACCTTATACTAAAACTGTAAAAATAAGTTAATGACTTTTAATAAGTTTATTCTGTTACTTATTAGACTTGTGAAATGCCAGTACATATGAAAAAGGGTTCATTGTTTATGTACAAGGTAACACGTTGAAAAACCGTTGTTTGAGTAACAGTCTAAGGAAACTGTGGATGAAAACATGCACGTGTTAATTATCCCTTCAACAGCTAGTGGATTAAGTGTATGAGCTTTGCTTTCAAGGTGCTGGAAAGCTGAAGCTTTATTTGAACGCCAGATGAGGCTGACCATAATGTTCACTCCATTCCTCTGACCCATACTACCGGTTTTAGGAGGAGATAACTGAACAGCCTGTAATTAGACTGTTATTCATCACTATGCGGGCATCAGTGATTGCCTGCAGTACCGTGTCAGGCCCAGACAGCGGCAGTGTTTGTCAGCCGTGCACCGACTGGCCCAATGGGCTGTTGGGATGCTGGGCTCGTAGCTCGGCTGGCTGCTACACACCGGCCTGTGGCGACCTGTCTGGCTACGCTGCCTACCTGTCTCTCTCTTCTACTTGCCTGCCTTTATCTGTCTTCTTACCTGTTTGGTAACCTCTTACTGACAGCCTCTCTTGTCTTTTTTGACAGACTACTCTCTTAGCTGTCTCCATGGACGTCTTCTGTCCAGTTGCAATTTTTTGCCTTTCCTCCTGCCTGTCAGTATTGCTGCATAGGCTGCCCGGCTGTCACTCTTCCCTCATCTCTGCTCTTCTTTTGTCTGTCTATCTGCCCTGCCGCCTGTCTGGTTGTCTGGCTTCCCAACCGGGGGATGTCTGGAAAGGTGCTGGATAACAAGCACCCTGCAGACCGACCACTCACTAGAACAGAGGCGTGGAGGGAGGGTGAGAGAGAGAGAAAGAGAGGGGGTAGGAGGTGGCTGTGACAGATGAAAGGAGAGATAAATGGAGAAAAAGGAGGAGATGAGTGGGGAGGGAGCACATATAGTTAAAGAGGGTGTGGAGAGCAATCCTGAGAGGCAGAGAATGAGCGAGCACATGGAGATAGACAAGCGTTAAGGAGGAACAGAGGTAGACGACGAAGGCAGGGCGAAGCAGATGGATAGGTGGGAAAGCAAAGCGCAGTGAGTGAAAGCAGTAGTGAGTCGAGAGATATGGAGACAGACAGACAAGGCATGCTGCTTATTAAGAGGCTTACACACCACGGCTGTTCTGTTATTGAATTAGTGTGCGAGATGTACTGTTAGTCTGAAGAGCAGAACTGTGACTCTATGGGGATTTTACATGCACAAAAACACACATCCTCTCACTCTGTGTCTCTCACATTTTCTCTCACACTCTCTTTTACACATGCACACCCACACAGGCAGTTATCTAGTGTTAGACTCCTGGGCCTGTGCACACGGGCATTGTGATGAAGTTTGCATCTGAATTACAGATGAGACCGTCTAATGTAAAATGCTGTAGTCAGAGACTCATTTGTATACATAACTTTGACTCTAGTTAATCCCATCAAGACACCCTGGGCCTGTCTTTCTATATAATGCTGTGGTCAAATGCCCTGCTTAAACCCTGTGAACAAACAAACGGGGATACAGGGCATCAAGTGAAGCTGTACTCTAAACTTTAAAAATTAGATATGAATATGTGTAGGATTCAATTAATCAATAACATTTTTTTCCGTCAAGAAAATTTATTCAACAAGTAAATGCCAAAAAAATTCTGCTTTCATCCATTTTATAGAATTTTATCTTTTATAGAGGAATTTTTGGACCATCTACAATGAAGGTCCTCAGTTTTTGTTAACTAAGGTTTCATTTACTTCAGCCCATCTGGCCAAAGGACCAGTGAGCTTATGCAATAGCAGGGTGTCCATTGTCGATTCATCCATCCATCTGTTCCTACAGAGTTTACAAGAATTGCTTCTCCTTAATCTTAAGTTCTACTGGACCAGTGAAATTTCCTTGTCTGTCAATGTAAAGAAGCCCAGACATTCCTGTTATTCTTTACTTTCTCCAAACCTGTCCAGTGGGGCAGATTAGAGCCTTTGTGGGTCACTTCTGTCAACTGGGTCTTATGTTCGACACCCCTGTCTTACACAAACCTACAAATTGTGTTAAGTCTTGACCCAGATGAGCTACTGCTTCATTGAAATTCTGGTCGTTTATCAAAAAAAAAAAATTTTGAATATTTAATTTGTGCCGATAATCAACATCAGTATTTATAACAGCAAATAAATTAAAATTTAAAGTAAAGTAGAGAAACAATTCAATTCAATTTTATTTATACAGCATCATATCAGAACAACATTCGCCCCAAGGTCCTTTTTTATTGTGCGGTAGATCCTACAATAATACATACAGAGAAAAACCCAACAATCATATGAGCCCTTATGAGCAAGCACTTTGGCGACAGTGGAAAGGAAAAACTTCCCTTTAACAGGAAGAAACCTTGGGCTGAACCAGGCTCAGATAGTGAGTGAGAATTGTGACTGAAGAAGAAATGCTCAATGCATCATGGGAATCCCCCAGCAGCCTACACCTATTGCAGCATAACTAAGGTTATACATTCAGGATCACATAATCCAGCCCTAACTATATGCATTAGCAAAAAGGAAAGTTTTAACCCTAATCTTAAAGGAAGAGATAGTGTCTGTCTCCTGAATCCAAACTGGAAGCTGGTTCCATAGAAGAGGGGCCTGAAAACTTAAGGCTCTGCCTCCCATTCTCCTTTTAAATACTCTAATACCAACAATTAAGCCTGCAGTTTGAGAGCAAAGTGCTCTAATGGGGTGATATGGTACTGTAAGGTCATTACGATAAGATGGGGCCTGATTATTTAAGACCATGTATTTGAGGAGCAGGAATTTGAATTCAGTTCTGGGTTTAACAGAGAGCCAATGAAGACAAGCCAATATTGTAGAAATATGCTCTCTCTTTTTAGTCCCTGTCAGTCCTCTTGCTGCAGCATTTTTGATTAGTTGAACGTGTTTCAGGGAGTTTTAAGGACATCCTGATAATAATGAATTACAGTAGTCCAGCCTGGAAGTAATAAATGTATGAACTAGTTTTTAAGCGTCATGCTGAGACAGAATATTTGTAATTTTGAGATATTGCACAAATGGAAGGTTTCTCACAGTGTTACTGGAGGCCAAGGTAATGCTATCTAGAGTAAGAATCTGGTTGGAAACCATATTTATAAGATTTTCCGAGCCAAGTACAATAACCTCAGTTTTGTCTGAATTTGGAAGCAGAAAATTAGAGGCCATCCATGTCTTTATGTCTTTAAGACATTCCTGCAGTTTAACAAATTGGTGTGTGTTATCTGGCTTTATGGATAGATAAAGTTGGGTGTCATCTGCATAGCAGCAGTGTATGCTATGCCTTCTGATGATACTGCCAAAGGGAACCATGTATAATGTAAACAGAATTGGGCCTAGAACTATACCCTGTGGAACTCCATAATTAACCTAAGTGTGTGAAGAGGACTCGCCGTTTACGTGAACAAATTGGAGTCTATTAGATAGATATGATACAAACCACTGCAGCGCAGTACCAGTAATACCTACAGCATGCCCTAATCATTCTACTAGAAGATTATGGTCAACAGTATCGAAATGTGCACTGAGGACAAGCGCAGAGATGGGTCTACTGTTAGAGGCCATAAGAAGATCATTTGTAACCTTCACTAAAGCTGTTTCTGTGCTATGATGAGCTCTGAAACCTGACTGAAACTCTTCAAATAAGCCAATTATCTGCAGGTCATCTGTTAGCTGTTTGACAACTACTCATTTCAAGAATATTTGATATGAAAGGAAGGTTGGAGATTGGCCTATAATTAGCTACGGTGGGTCAAGACATGGCTTTTTAAACACTGGTTTAACTACTGCCAGCTAGAAAGCCAGTGGCCCATTATTAGAAATAGGTTGATCATATTTTAAGATTGAAGCATTAATTAATGGCAGGACCTCTTTGAGCAGTCTTGTAGGAATGGGGTCTAAAAGACACATTAATGATTTGGAGGAAGCAATTGCTGAAGTTAACTCAGAAAGATCAATTGGAGAAAAAGACTAAATAAATATCAATGGTCATATCAAAGACTATGTTACATCTGTAAGATGTAATGATTGTTTGTATGTTTAATTTTTCCTCTAATGATTAAAGTTTTATTTGTGATGAAACACCTTTCAACCATCTTTTGAGTGTTAATGTTAAATAGTTTGTCCTCTAGAAGGCACTCAACTAAACGAGTAATCCATGACAATAAAAAAATAATTTTTAGTTGCTTGTTTTTGGCAGATGTCTTTATCTTTTGTGATTTAAAAAAAAGTATATCCACGGATACAGAAGCTTTTTACACCACCAAATATCAATATTGGTCTTTAAAATATATATCGGTCACGCTTTGCTTCTGACTAAGGAGAAGAGGTTAGCAACGGGTCACTGACCGGTCTTTAGGTCTTCGGGACTAGGGATTTAGCAATCAGTTGCGCAATGACTGCCAGAAACATTTCTCTATTTGTCGGGGAATACTCATTTGTCATGAGTGGCTGGCTGTTGCTTGGTGGTCACCAGCTGATGTCTAGACCTGTGTGACTGGGGACTAAGCTAGTAATTTCATAATGTTAAATTATGTTATTTTATTTAGCACATTATGCCAGTGAATTTGCCTAAGTAACTTAAAAATCAGAGTATTTTCTATCGAAGTGTACAGTAGTGGTATGTACAAAAACAGGTGGTGTTTTTCATTGATTTCATTCTCACAGATATTTAAACTGAACTCCCTCTACCTTTCAGTGGAGTGATCACTCAAAGTCCTAGCCTGCATGCTATTTGCTGAGCTTGTACTTTTATGTGTGTGTGTGCATCCATGAGAGAACTGGAACGGAGGGGGGGAGGGTTGTATCACCATCCACGTGTCTTTGATCATCAGGGAACAACCCAAAGTCTTCATTTTCTACATAGCTCTGTGAAGCAGTAAGAGGAGTTGCAACTAGCTAGCTTGCACCTCCCACACCCATTTCTACAATACACAGACTCTGCGCATCATACATCACACAGGAATCTGCCCTTTTAAAGATGAATTACATCCACTTTCCTGTCTCTGTCTGCCTCTCCCTTCTTCTAATGCACACACTCACAGGAACAGGCTAATGCAATGATCAGGGCCAAGGTTCTTCAACTTTTCTGCCATCCATTCAGAAAAATAACCTTTTTTTTTTTTGTTCCACCCATCTTGCTCCCTCGTCTGTCTCGGGCCATGTGTTCTCTTTCCATGCCTTTTGTAGCTGTGGTCATTGGAGCCATCTTTGCAGCTGTATCCACAGTCATAACCAACTTTCCGAAGGGGAAGGCCCATCTGACAGCACATAACAAAGGAATTTGACCTCACTGCCACAGCTGATAGAGTTATCTGTGGCCTTGTCTGTTGCAGTAGCTGTTGGTGGACTTCAGCTGTTTATGACTTTATTACATGTCAGGTAGTCTTTCAATACAAGCTTCCTATATTATGAATGTTCTCACATTGAGAGATCCCTCCCCATGACCGTGTAATATACTTCTTTAATCTTGGACTAAAGTCACATACTGTGAGGCTGTGTCATAATGGCTATGATGGCTTTTATTTGGATATGAGAGGCCACATCCTTCATTTGTGCCAAAGCTACATGATTCCCATGATCCCTTTAAAGTCTTAAGAACTATCAACATATATATATATTTTAAAAATCATCTTAAATTAAGTATAGCATTAGTGCAGACAGGCTGTAAAGTCAGCCATAGTCATAGTCATAGTCCCTTCAAATCAACTATCTCAGTGCCAGCTGATTGAGCAGCTGATGCCCTTTTATACACCCATTTGGCAAATATGATACAGTGCACACTATTTAACATGCTTCAGCCTTTCTACAATTGTTCTCCATCTGCAAGCTGCATTGATACCCACCTCCAGCCCAGCTCCTCCTCTCTTTGCTATCTGAAATCTTTGCTGGGATCTTACTGCTGCCCTCCCTGCCTCTGGCAATCCATGTATCCACATGAAAGTGTGAAAAGGTATCAGAGACTTCCTCAAATATAAATTAATGGAAATGAAAATGAATCATGTTTTGTCTTTAGTGGCCCAAACTGAAGTGAATCAATCATCTTAAATAATATAAACTACTTTATGGATTTTGGCTTACATTTGACTTCACATAGCATATTATATGCGCTGTCATTAACAAAAGAGAGCAGAGGAAGCCTGCAAGAATGGGAAATACAAACTTAATGACATATGACTCCAAGATGAAATATACCAAGAACAGCTCGAGACAACTTCCAAGATGTGCCAAAATTACTGCTTTTCACTGACTGCTACACTGAGGGCTGAGGTATTAGGGGTTCTGCAAATGATAAGTCTGCACAAGTCAACAGGCAACCTCCACACAAGCAATGTTTCCTGCCTCAGAACATGTAAAGGCTTTCCCTGTAACGGAGTTAAAAGACAATGCATTGTTAGATCTGAAATTGTTCATCTATTGTAAAGTAATAGATTTTCTTAGTTTTGGTCTTTAAATGCTTAGATTTAATTTTGAGAAAAGAGTGTAGCAAACATCAAAAGCAGCCGGTTGTTGAGGTGGTCCAGGCATCTGATTAGGATGCCTCCTGGGTGAAGTGTTCTGAGCACGTCTCTCGGCCTGCCCGGGGATGCTTCAGTGCTCCCCAAGCTGAGGTGGAGGAGGTGAATAGGGAAAGTGAGGAGTGGGCTTCTCTGCTGTAGCAGTAAAAAATGGGTGGACGGATGTATAGCACTTGCTACTTTGGCAGTGGCACTTGGTCCTGAAGTAAGCCTGTAAATTAAAACAGCGGCTGTTGGCACGCCTTGCATGAGAGGTTAAAGTTTGACTTGGTCACTTCTTTCAGGAGCATACACATAAGTGTGTAAAGATTTGATCATGGTTTCATGGGATATGGATTAACTGGTCAGTCTGTCACTTGTATCTCATTATGAAGCAATCAGGAAAATAATTTGCAAGTTAAAGTGATTCATATGTCATTTTAGCAACATATACTCTTGTGTGCTCTCAAGAAATTACTTGTAGTCAGGCTTGGTGTCCACTAACGTTTTCAAGTGAGGCTTATATATGAAGTTTATATATCTCTTAAACCCAAAGCCCAAAAGTTTCCATGTTTCTTCCTTTAGCTCCAGTTGCATGATGTCATCCGTTTTAAGATGTGAGGCACATAAAAAGTGCTCGCATCATATCCAGCTCTAAAGGTAACAGGTCTTAAAGGGTTAACATACATGCACAACTCTCTTAGGCTCACTTTTGTTAATCAAAACCATTCTTTCATTATGTACTGTATAAATCATTTTGTAGCCGTCTGTCAGCAGGGTATATAAACAGGAATAAGAATCCCCCGCATTGTAATTAATGTGGGTATGGTTTGACATAAACCTCTGTCAAAGATCTCTATTAACACTGATGGAAAAAAGAGCTGTCTGCCTCTGAATTTTTGGCACAGCGTGAGCAGAAAAGTGGGCATCTTGTGGAACGACACCTCTGTGCCTGTGGCACTGTAACCTGGCACCAGCTGCAGAGAGATGGCAGCAGGATGGCAGTGTAGTAGGCAGACAAACAGAGGGAGCGGGCACTGTATCCAGGACAAGCAAGGTCGCCGCCAGGTTGATTGAGTGCTTGTAGGCGTAGGTGACCTCCTTCGCTTCCCCTTAGTGGCAGAAGACAAGAGGATGAAGCAGGAGAGGAGAGGAGGGAGCTAAGATTTTGTATTGCTACTGTCTGTCCCACTTTCACCCTCCCCTCTCTCACACTCTCTCTTTCTCTCACCATCTCTGTCCCTGTTATCACACAGACACACTCTCTATTCCCATACACTTATATATTTACACACTACAACAGAGTATACTCCAATACACACTTTTCAAGGCATTCACACATACAGCGTTTATGCTTGTTGTACTTTGGTGTGTCTGCCACACCACATATAAACACACTGGACCTTGACCGTGTTCATTGCATGGCATCGAAGCGACGCCCTGTAATTTAAGGCTTATGTTAAGTTAATCTGTTACTTTCTCTTTGTGTGCCTCTGCATCACTGCAGCCAACTGCAGCTTTTATAAAGGCCATTTTATTGTGCATTAGCACAGCCGTAGTTGGCACACAGCATTGATCATCCGTAATCGCTTTGACAGACGAGCAGGTTAGTGAGTCAGCGGGCACCACGCACGTCCGTGTGTGTCAAGTGGGTCTGCCGCTGAAATGTAACAGACAGGCTTAAAACCTGGCCGTCATATGCAAACCTGAAAAGCACAGCGGGGCTGAGAAGTCTAGAGCAGAGAGGAAGTGGAGGTGGAAGATGGAGATTTAAAGTAATAGTTTAGGAGATGTACTAATTTGCCCCTACAGCTACATCTGTAGGGTAAATATGAAGAAGCAGATTGCAGCCAATTTTCTCATCTACACATCTGTATATATTGTTTTAATGGTGGTGCTCTTATTAAATATGGCCAAAGTTTCAAATAATGAGGTCAGAGTATGTACAGGTAATCCCCGTGATCCAAAAGCTTAGACTTCGGACCTCTCTAAACACTCCTTTTTGGACAGTTATTTCAACTCAGCTCTGTGTTAAGTAACTGGGATGGGATATATTTAATATATCAGGAACACACCTCTTACTGCGTACTGAGCTCCTTTCACCTGCTGTTCAACTTTGTGTTTCCGAGGGGCAGCCAATGATAAGAATACTGGCTTAGATGGGAAGGGGAGCGGAGTTAAAATGTCTTGTTTCAGACAGTGTGTAAACTTTGGAGCTGCACTGAGGCCCAGTAAATCATGCAAAACTACTCTAGATGAGTCCAAGAAAATGAATATGGTGCTGAAGCATAGTGGACCTGAAACAACTTGTCCTACAGTAACATATTCTTGGCTGGGTGCAGTTAAATATTACGAGTTCCCCTAAAAAACCTCACTGTGAGAATGAGACTAGATCTAAGTTATCATCATCTCATGGTTGGAGCTTCTCATTCGGTTTAAAGACGTCAGTAGCATCAAAGCTATCGTTTGTTCCATAGCAGTAAAGCAAATTGGCATATCTCCCCAAAATTTTCCTTAAACAGAGCAGCAGTTGTTCACAATGTTTTTTTTTTGTTTTTGTATTGAATTGCATTGTATTGATTTTCACACCCCCCCCAACCTCCTGGACTGTTGCTTAATTTAACATTTGAATCCTTATTATTCTGTCTTTGTGCCTTTGCTCATGTATGTGTCTCTTTAGTCTGTTCCCTTTTTCCACCGTTTTCTCCAGTTTTTCTTCTTTCAGGCTTTAGAATAAGCTTTTTAAAATCCCCCATGCTCCTCAACGGCCTCCAATACAGTTTAAATGTGTTTTGGCGTTTTCTCTCCTCATGCACAGCTTCCCATTTTCAATCGGCTGCAAATTGGTCTGTGCAGGGCTTTAGTCGCCTGCTGATATAAGGAACATTTCTCGCTCTTTTCCCCTCTATCACACATCCACACAACACCTCACTCCAGCCTGTGTTTTTAGTGCCACGATAGGTGTGCATGCTTTGTCTGAAATTGAGACTTCCGGATGTTTCTAACAGGTGGCCTTCGACACTCTGTATCAGAGTCTGCTGAGATGCGAGGTCGGGATGATGTGTGTGTGTATATATATGTATGTGTGCTGGAACCGAGCCCTGTATCCTCTGGGGGGGTCATCAGGGGCACTTACTGTAAACAGATCTTCGTGGGCATCAGCAAATCCTCTGGCTGGAGCGTGTGCTCTTTACCATTCTGTAATTTTCTATTTCACATAGACACAAACACATACAAGGCAGGCAGGCAAATAAACACGCCCACTCATGCATTCACACATATTTCTTATCTGCTGGACAGAGGCTTTAGTCGCTCTCTCTATTCACACTGTCGCTTAGTCTCTCTCTCTCCCTCTCTTTCGCTACCCCTTTCCCTGACAGCGGGGCCTCCCGTTTGCTTTACCGTTTCCAGGAAGCGGGTAAAACCAGTCTTGAGTTTCCCTCCCCACCGTTCCAAGCTTCCAGGTGGAGAAAATAGACTCTGCTGTCGCCCTTGTCCAAATCTGTCCCCACGTTGGAGTGGAAAACAAACAGTAGAGCTGCCTGAAAGGTCCGAGGGGACATGTGAACCTGCTGGCTATTTGAACAGAGCCCAAGACGAGAAATAAAGGGTTACACTTTTGAAGCACCGCTGCATTTCTCTCGCTTGACCTTCTCTCGCTGTTTTCATTCATTTATCATTTCTTCAACTTGTTGCTTGTTGCCAGAAAAATAACAATAAGCTTGCCACTCTGACAAGCTTCCACTCGCAGCTGGTCTGAAGATGCAAAACTCTCTGACGGTTTAGTTATTTTTTACCATCTCCATTTCCTGAGTGTAACTCCTCATGTTGTGAACTGTTTCTCTTTTTAAAAAAAATGAAGCTTGTAAGGATTCCTAGAAGGAGAGGCGTGGCTATTTGCTTCATAGAAACCATCAATCATGTGGCAGTTTTTTCGATTTCCTCTTCCTTTCTTACAAATAGCTGCACTCTTAACCCACAATAGCTGTAAGTAGCATGCAGTAAACACATTTACGGCACTTAAATGATATACTTTACAAACATTGCTCAGCATTTTAAAAAGACAACTGTCATAACCGCAACACAAAACTATATATTTTAGGGATTGGTAATTAATGGTTGTCACACACCCAATCACCTCTCCTCTCTCTGCAAGACTGTAGCAACTTGATTATAACCTCTGTTTTTTCCCCCCCATAGATGAAGGTTTTATTCCACATTTTTTCATCGCTTTTAAGGTTACATTGAAAGTATTTTTGTCTTACTGCCAGGCAAGGAAAACAACAATTTCTACAAAAGTCCTTCTAAACTTCCCACACAACAGCTTTCTACCACTTTGGCAGGTCTCTCAGTGAGCAGAGTTTTGGCTTGTCTCCCATTTGTGTGATAGTTGTTTGCTGAGTTTCAGGAAGGCTCACTTTGCCAGCAGGCCTGAAACAATAGAGCACGGTTTTCTCAGCTTGTTGCTGCTCAGTGTAGGCCTTCGACTGCAAGAGCAAGAGGGAAACTCCAGACTTGCCACCTCCTGCTTCTCCTCCTCCCCCTTCTTCTTCTTCTTCGTCTTCTTCTTCTTCTCCTCCTCCTGTTTCCCCTCCTCCCTCTCTCCCCTCTGCGATGACTCAGAGAAATGTGGTTGGCTCTGCTCCCGTTGCCAGAGCGCAAACCAAGGTTCGATGAAAACGGAGTGAAATCGGCAGAAGATTCCTTTACAGGAATTGGGCTGCATTGCGGCCTTAAGCTTTGTCAGATGTATTGAGTTCAATAAGTGCAATAAAAGGAGAAAGATCTGTTGAACGCAGACCAAATGGATTCATGTTTCATAACTTATTCATACGTGTTTGTGTGTTGTGCTGGAAGCAGCTGCAGGCATCCAGTTGCTGCCAAGCACAGTTACAAAAATCATAACACTTTTAATCTTGTGAGTTCTCCTGGAGAAAAAAAAAAATACTGATATAATTTAAATCAGGATAAGGCTAATTTATTCTGTCAGTTTTTACTGTAACAGACCGAAACTGAAATCCTCTCTGACGCTGATGTTTTTAAAATATGTTTCCTTTTCCTTTTTTAAAAGGACGTTTGGTTTGAAAAAAAAAAACAGAGAAAAGTAATTTCAGATCATTTATGTTTGAAAATAGGATAGTAAAAGTTGCTAAAATAGGTGGTGTTTTTTAAAAGAGCTATTCTCTTATTTTTCTGTAAGCTGTCTTGACTTTATTCTTATTTTTTTTTTTATTTTTACTTCCAGTTTTATCATTTGAGGGGTTTGCAGTACACATTATAAGAAGGTTGTTTCAAAGAGTCACCCTTATATGACGTGTGTGTGTGTGTGTGTGTTTAAAAGCCGGGACTCATTTGAAGGTATTAAAAGGTGGCAGAAATAAAATAACAGAGCGCAGAATTTCCCTCACACATTTTATTCTCTGAAAAAATTAATTGCTGAGGAAAAAATTGTAAGCAGGATTATTAAGACTAAGGTTAAATTAACGATCTGGTATTCGGTGAATGATTTTGAAATAGTTTCTGAAAAATTTGTGTTACTATCGTAATATATTAAGGTCTACTGTAAATTAAAATTTCACAATTATTTTGAACTGGAGCAAAATAACATTTAAATCATTACAGGTAGGTTTTTACAGGTTTTCTTTTCTCCTGTAAAATACATTTATATATTATTAAATTGTTTTGGTTTACCTGAACCTGAACCACATCACAGGTTCATAACTAACAACATCAAATTCTCTCATATCCAATAAATCATAAAGCTTATAACTAATTTACTCCTTTTTGTGTATTTTTGTACAAAATTATTTTATTATTTATTATTTATATTATTACAAATAAAATGTATAGTTACAGCTAGAATGCTTATTATCAGTCTCAACTTTTAATATATTTAAAAAATTAGTACTTTCTCATCACTGTGAAATCTCAGCTGCCTATATTTAGGCATTACACAACAAATAATTGTAAATATATTAAATATATTGTAATGCATTTCTACAAACAACTACAGATAATAAATATATGTTCTTAGAATACTATGTAAGAAAACTATTCATATTTAAAATCATAATAGTTAAAGGCTGTTAAGTATTTAAGCAAATAATTTGAAGACTTATTTTTTTTTCCAGCAAATGACTCACAAATAGTTTTCCGGATGACTTTTTATTCTTGTTGTTTCTTGTCCGACCACTTTGCTTCTTCATTGTAGTTTTACATGCCATGGCCAATCTGCAGTTCTACATCTTTAAAACGGCAGCTTTGGGATTTCTGTCCAGTCGGCCTTCCAGATTTATCTTTCTGTGCCAATGGAGCTCAAAGTCAATGTGCTGAAACTAGTGTGAAGGTATATATATTGAACACTTAGCTGTGCATAACTTTTTTCTTTATTTCTTTTACTTGTATTTACTTTTTGCAGAAGTATTTTTCACTGACCTCTGTTATTTTCCTACTTGCTTTAATTTCTTCATTTGAAAATTCAGCGCACATTTGCCTTTCATGAAAGTAATTTGTAGATTATGTCTGTTTTGGCTGTCTTTGTCCTTCTTTATCTTTAAATATGTTTTTCTTTATAGTTAGTATTTCTTTCTTTATTTGTCACTCACCTCTGTGTGGAAGAGATCTCACACAACACATCCAAAATCCCCCGACACTTCCTGTCAGGAATATCAATGCGTTGTCACAAACATCCCTGTTGGAAGTGCCTGATATTATTCAACTTTGTGAATAAGAAATTTGGAGTAAAACCCCAAGGCAGATGGTTAAACGTGACAATAATAACACATCAGATTTTCTTGGCAGTCCTTTATACTGTGTTAGATTAAACTGTTGGCGCTAATACATTTGGCCAAACACAATAGCTGCTCCAAAGCTAGCGCTGTAGAGGGGTCCCCCAGGGTTTGTATGTTGGCCTTGTGCAGTTTCTTCTCTGAAACAGCATCTGCTTTGTTCACTTCTCTGAAGTAGCATCCCTCAGATCACATATCTCACCACTATACTGATCTTAATAGCTTGAGCCTACGGCCCTCTGATACACATAAACACCCACAGAGACACTATCATAGAAGCTCAGTTGGTCACTCTCTCACGAAGGGCACACAGACACAGATAATCGAATGAGTTGTGCAACACCGGTGATAAATCTGTTGAAGGAAATGGCCTACTGTAAAGGACAGAGCAAGATCTCCCAGCTTGGGTGCTGGTTAAATGCGTGTACGTGACAAAAAGAATAAGTTGCTGAGTTAGGTGTTTACTTAGCACCCTATTTACTTTACGATTACACACAAGTGTGCAGCATCCATACAGTAAGTCTGTATGTCTGTGCGTGTGTACGCCAATACATGTGCGTGTTCTGCAGAGATTAATCATTTACAATACACGGATTATACACTGAATTGATTTGGCTTATTTGTTATTTGTATGCTTAGAACTGTTCTATATGTGTGCTGATTAGGTTGCATGTGTGTGCAAGTATTAATGCATGTTTCTGCTTGCAGAGGGAGAAAGGTTTTGCATGGTCATAGGTGTTGCTGCTAGAAGTCTATGGCTGTACTGGAGAGGCAGATTGTGTGTGAGTGCAGTGTGCGGGTGGTCACATGTGTGTTTGTGTGTGTGTGTGCACTGTGTATAGAGACGCTGAGTGACAGTTTTTTGTTTTTGTTTTTTTTGAAGCCTGCCACTGAGACTAGCATCAAACACCAACTCAACTCTTTGCCCTTCAATTTCTAATCTCACACACATGCACGCACACACATTGTGTGCTCAAACTCACACACAATTTGATCTCACACACACACACACACACACACTCCTGTTACAGCTCAGACTCCCTTTTACTTCCCAGAGAGCTAGACTGAGATCTTTTAAATACAAGAATAAAAATAAACAAAAAAGATCTGACGCTCCTTCTGCAGGTATTTTACTCTCTCTTCACTGCAGTCAGTTCATCTGTCTGAGGCAGCTGTTCAACAATGGGAAAATGTGCACAAACACACACACACACAGAGGTTGGTTTGTCAGTTACCTGATGCAAAGTCAAAGAAAAGATGTACAGTTTGGATAATAATTATTTGATCATTTGTAAGTTTGCTCAATTAGAAAGAAATAAACAGTTTTTAAGGTCATCAGGAACATCAACAAACAAGAACACACATTACATAAAACTTAGAAATTGATTTGCATTTTATTATATAAATATGTGATCTCATAAAAAAACAACAAAGACTCTGGATCCTCTAGATTGGTTGTGTGCCCATGTGGCACACAGATTACAATCAAACAATCAGTCAGTTACAAATATTCCTGATTTCATCTTGTTATGTATGTAAACCACACCTGTCACAGATTCAATTTCTTCCATTCCAACCTCTCCACCACCTTTGATCAAAGGACGTCAGGGACAAAACTGTACAGTCGTGGCCAAAAGTTTTGAGAATGACACAAATATTAGTTTTCACAAAGTTTGCTGCTAAACTGCTTTTAGATCTTTGTCTCAGTTGTTTCTGTGATGTACTGAAATATAATAACAAGCACTTCATACGTTTCAAAGGCTTTTATCGACAATTACATGACATTTATGCAAAGAGTCAGTATTTGCAGTGTTGGCCCTTCTTTTTCAGGACCTCTACAATTCAACTGGGCATGTTCTCAATCAACTTCTGGGCCAAATCCTGACTGATAGCAACCCATTCTGCCTTAATCACTTCTTGTAGTTTGTCAGAATTAGTGGGTTTTTGTTTGTCCACCCGCCTCTTGAGGATTGACCACAAGTTCTCAATGGGATTAAGATCTGGGGAGTTTCCAGGCCATGGACTCAAAATTTCGATGTTTTGTTCCCCGATCCACTTGGTTATCACTTTTGCCTTACGGTGCTCCATCGTGCTGGAAAATGCATTGTTCTAACCAAACTGTTGGATTGTTGGAAGAAGTTTGGTACCATTCTTTATTCATGGCTGTGTTTTTGGGCAAAATTGTGAGTGAGCCCACTCCCTTGGATGAGAACATGAATGGTCTCAGGATGCTTCACTGTTGGCATGACACAGGACTGATGG
>VUQR01031871.1:13690-24119 GCA_015108515.1 Hemichromis elongatus | reverse complement strand
GAAGAAGAAGAAGCTGTGAATCAGGAGGGAGGGGGTGAGTGAGTGAGTGATTCGTTCAACTCGTTTGAGCTGTGAGTCAGGAGGGAGGGGGTGAGTGAGTGATTCGCTTATGCTACGATTCAGCACAGCAAGGGAGGGGGTGAGTCCTGAGTGATTCGCTTGGGGTGAGTAGCTCAAATGTGCTGTTAGCATGTTAGCTGTGCTGTTAGCATGTTAGCTGAACGATGCTACTGTGAACCGAGGAGCTATTGTCTTGATGCACCGACGTGAGGTTTCTGCTCGGGGTTTTTTCTTCCAGTTTAGAGCAGAAATGTTTTTGTTAAGAAACTGACTGTTGTCCCCCCACAATTTCAATTACAAGCTAGATATATTTCTACTAATGGAATTAGTTTGCTAACAGCAACAGGGATGAGTCAGTGAGTCAGTTGCGCTTGTGAATCATGATTCACGAGTCAGTAAAGTGATTCTCGAGTATTGAACGATTCGTTCACGATTCGAAACATCACTAGTTTGTATTTATGTACTCAGTTTTTCCTCCTCTCTTTCCCTTCACATGCTAACTGCTCACAGCAGACTGCCTTGCTGAATCTGCCTCTGCTGGAGGTGGCTTCCTTTTAAAATAGACTTCTTCCTCCCCTTTATCGCCAAGTGCTCATGGAGGATCGATTGAACACTGACGAGGTTTTCCCTTTAATATTGCAGTTTCTGTGATTTATACTTTTGCATATAAAGCACGTGTTGTTATTGTGTGGTGGTGCTATATGAATAAAACTTATCATATTATGGGATGTTAGACAGACCGACGTCGCATACACATTATTACTCTCAGTAGATTTAGGAGAAATCAAACTTAGATAAACTCTCACGTGTTTTTATGGATGTCCAGATTTAATCTACAGGCCAGTCTTTTGTCCTTGGCTCTGTCACTATGTGCACACTCTGGCAGAGTGCACATTACGCAACCAGAGCTGACCGTTTTCGTGCAGCTGAACTGGGATGTGATGCGCTTAAATCCAGCCTGCGGGATCTCTCCTTCTCACAGTCACATCAGAGGGAGAGAGCAGAATCATTTAACGAAGGAAGAGGAGGATTATATGACATATGCAAGTCACATCTGCCTCAGAAGGATGCAAACACCTAGCAGAAAATGAAAAGCACAGCTTTGGCGCTTCAGTGTCTGCTATTTGTGTTCTGTTAGATTCTCGTCTGCAGGGGGCGTGCTGGTGGAGCTGTCTGCTTTTGAATGGGGGTGTGCTCTGTTCCTATCAGCACTGGTGAGCAGCAGCTGCTGAGCGCTTCTCATCATTTCTCTGTAAAACCTGCAGGAGAAAACCCCGCACGCTTAGTCGCAGCTGATATCCGAGCAAACATGTTCTGCAGACGGGCATGGCAGAGAGTCGGGCCGCTGGCACGGAGCTCTTTCAAGCCGACACCCAGATACGGTGAGTCGGGACATTTAATGTGACTTTCCGGGAATTATTATTGTGGAGTTAGAGTAATTAAGTGGAGTTTATAGGAGAGTTTGGCCTCGTTTATTTCTCTGTTTATTATTTCTTTTTTTTCACGATTTAGTGGGTTGTGAAGGGGAAAAGTAAAAGTCCAATAAAGAGGCGCACTTGGCTGCTGGAGTCTGATAATGATGGTGTGTGCTCTCCCACAGAAGAAGTGTACCACCTAAAATAATCCATATTTTAAGTTTTGTTCCATAATACATTATAACTAATATATAATCTAGCATTTGAACAGAAATAACAATTAAAGGCGATTCTTTGATTGATACATCTAAGTAGTGCAGACGAAAAAATCATGTCCTAAATGCAGTTTATCTAGCTGACAACATTTATAACCTATTGGTGAACAAAACATCTGTTTTTCAGAATTATTAGTATTTCGAATCTGAATCTGGAGAGCGTGCAAGGACGGAGATTTCAGACTGGCTCTGTTTTCACGCATGCCTGCCTGCCTGGCCCGGATCATCCTTTAGTTTGTGGAATTCAGCCTGAGGGGAAAGTGCTGCTGCTGCTGCTGCTTTAATTTCCTGCTGAGAAATCTGTGGCAAAATGCTGCAAACCAGACTACATGTAGCCACGACAGAAGGTTTTTGCATGTTTTTGCAGTTAGAAGCAGGCAAAAAAAACCCAAAACAGCAGATGTGACGTGAAAGAAAGCAGGTGGATTCTGCTACTGCTTTCTAACTTTACACCAGCATCCTAAGTATGCAGCAGGTACCCTTCCTGTTTGACCATCATGCCCTCAGACATGTCTATCTGGTCTGCTGTTCCCTGACATGCGTGTCCATGTTTACAGGCTTGAACCCAGCAGCCAGGATTAAGTGATTACCTGTATAAATAACCTGTCCCTGCACTGTGCTGCTGTGTCATTGGCATTAGAGCAGGAGGGAGGACAAACCTCAGCTCTGTTTTGAGTTTGTAAATCAGTGGTGCTGCAGTGAAACGGTGCTCTTAAATATAAAGTTAGAAACAGAGGCACTGAGTCAGCTTCAATAAAAGATTGATGGGACGGTGAATAAAGCTGCAGTTTAGCACGAGATTGGGAAGAGGAGGGAAATGGTTCTGTCCAAAGATAAAAATAATCTACAAGCACCTCTAAAACTCACTAAAGCCATTTTCCCAGCTCACACATGAACTCCAGACGATGCCGAGGAATCACTTTAGGAAACAGATTTCTCACGTGTACCATATAAGTGTAGTATTCAGTATGATGGTCAGACGTACTATCAATGCTAGAAAAACCCTGGTTTAGTCAGACAGTTGCCTGCACGTGACACAGATTTTTGGTCATTGGTTGAGTTTAGGTACTGAAGAAAAGCCTGCTTGGTTAGGTTCAGGAAGAACAGCAAAAAAATTAGATAAATTCAGTTTAAAGCTCTTTGAAGCCGATGAGAGGCTGCAGATAGATTCAAGCCTTGGTGCTTTTGGGGTTCATCGTGTCATTTCAGCTCATTTAAAGGGAACACATTATGCATTTTTTAAATCTCTAGTACCCTACGAGAGTAGCTTTGCTTGATCCACAGTTCAAAACAATCCGTCCTTCCAGAGCTGTGCGCCTGACTTTAGGGATGTCTGCTTTCATTGACATCATCTAGAGGCAACAGTAGAAAAACAGTTTGAAGCAGGCTGAAGCTTGAACTTTTGCATGGCAGGGATTGTTTGCACCACATAATTGTAAACTTTTGTAAATATTATTTTGCACATCCACCCTTAAATCAGGTAATATGTGACAGAAAATGTGCAAAAGCATAATAGATCCAATTTAAGATTTTAAAATGTTCTCGGGCCTTCATTCTCACGGGTTTAGAGGAACTGCACCAAATTAAAGTGATGTTTATAAAAGAAGCCTTTTTCTTGTATTTTCGAGCTGAGGTTGAGTCTTGCAGGCTCTGTTTTCAGTCTTTTTAAGCAGCCTCTGCTGATTAAACCGGATTCAACCCTGTGAAAAGCAGTGGCTGGTGAGGTATGTGCCGGATGACAAAGAACAATCGATAAAGTTTAAATGTCAGTCAGTGGAAAAGTCAAAAGTGACAGGATGGGTTAGGATTTGCATGAACACACACCAACAAAGAGGGGGCGAGATGTGCTGCACCCTGTTCTGTGTCTGCACACTCTCACAGAGTGTGTGAGTGTGAGAGGTCCAGATAGGAAGCGATTAGACTGAGGCAGTCTGATTTTATTTATGCCACCCTGCTTTCACCACCAGCACCGCCTTTAAACACCAGCTGATCTTTTTGCAGCTGCAATCATCAGCGACACAACAGCGGCGGTCCTGATATGTGCAAAAGGACTATTCCATATGAACTCAAGCCCACTGGATCATGTTGTTTGTTTTGATGCAAAGCTGAGATCATCATTCAGGAAGTCTTAGTGTTTGTGTAGTGTGTGTGTGCATGTGTGTGTGCGTGCGTGCCGGGGGTTTAATTTAAGCAAAGATTCAGTGTTTGGCTTGGCTGCTGCTAAATCTTTCCATCTCCTCTGCTACAAATGACCGGGCTGTATTGTGTAACTGGATTAAGGGATGGAGACATGTTGACGCTGTCAGAATGCACTGTTCTTCGTGCCCGTCGTGCTTCTGATGGAGCGACAGTTTTCTGAACAAAATAAAGCCACAAAGTATCAGAGCTGTAGTAGTTTCTACCCATGACTCTTGAGTATTAGTACTGATTCTCATTTTAAATGCACTTACGTGTGTTTATGTAAATAAATGTCTTTATTAGAAGCTCGCTGGATAACTGTACCCGTGTGTGTGTCTCCACAGCTCCGGCGCGACACATGGCCTTCGGTGTTCCCGGAGGCTCCACCAACATGACGTACTTTGTTTTGTGTGGCGGCGGCCTCACCGCCGCAGTCGTTTATGTGAGTATCGGATCAGGTTGTAGGCGATAGTCTGTAAGTTCACATTGTCACCGTGTATTGTTCTGCTTTGACTGCTGTAAGCAGCCCTTACAGTCGGATTTGTCAGGTGTGGAACCTTAACTTGTGCTAAAGCGTGGGGGGAAAGAATTGCTTAAAAGAAAATCTTTGTGATCATTTGTACTAATATCTGTTATTTGCATTGTTTTCTTTATATGAACGAAGATCAGCTGCCCTGCGATGCTGCTGCTCTTCAGGGTTACCGCCCTTCCTGATGCCACTCCAAAGAGATTCATGTCTAAATTGAACACTGATGCTCCTAACATCGATCTAACCCACTTTTCTTTTCTTTTTTTTACTTTTTCCTCACGTTTCATTTCAAAAGCTAAAAAAATGTTAATCCCTCAAAGCCTGGATTTTTTTTTAAATCAGTAGCAAATCCATGTTAAATTTCACATAACTTGAGGTGCATGTCATCAGTACAGTCGCATCATTAAATTAATTTATTTTCCCCTTAAAGAACATCATTTTCACCTGGTTGTTCATGTCCAATCAGAGGTGCCCATCCCAGAGTAAGTTAACACAGGTAACCTGCACAAAACCACCTAGTACTACAGATCCACTGTAGTTAGCATGAATTACAACATTACAAGTAACCTTTAAATCTAAGATGATCAAATGACACTTGCTGAGCAGTCCTTACCTTTGGACTGCTCTAAACACTGTTTCACACTGTTTTTAAAAAAAATCTTGGCTCTGTGTGATGTCACTGAGAGAGCGTATCCCTAATATGGTCATCTCTGGCACACAAGCCACCTGTTGCTTAAACATTTGGTTTACAGGAGACAGAATAATTAAATATTACTGCTGCACACAGTCTCACTAACTGTTGTGTGAATACTTGTCACGTGTTCTTGTGTGCAGAGATTTTGAACTAGTTGTTGACATGAAGTAAAGAAGGGGGTGGGGTTTAAGACAGAGGATGAACTGAGAGGTTCAAGGTCCAATACAAGATGACTGAGGATTATTTTGAAGTGTTAGTCATGCAAAGCTACTCTTGTGGAGTGCAAGAATATAAACACGGAGCTGGAAATGAAAGTAACTCATCCCCTTTTTTTTTACTTTTCTACAGTCCGTTATACAGTAGTGTAAAAAACGTCTGCTCTTTCTTTTTACATCTTCATAGAACCAAAAACTCTTTCGTGGGTTTTTCTAATACTCATTTAAAACAGGACGATAAGCTGCTGCACTGGATAGATGCAGTTACCTGGTAGTTTTTACAGGCTTCTGCGGTTGCTGGCGCGAACTGGGAGCCACGCAGTCTGAAGCCAGCCTGGTCTGCAGACATTACCACAGCTCAGACGCTCGACGGGACAAAAGAGGCTCTTTGTGCTTTTTGACAATCTCTCCCTTTTCGCAGCCATTGTTCGGTCCGATTTGTCCCCCCATTCGCCGTCAGGCTCTTGGCAAAGCAAACAAGTGTGTTTGACTGTGTTGGTCCACGTTGGACAAAATGTCAGCTTGAGGTTGAATTTTGTTTCGTTATCATTAGCTCTGCGCTGGAATGTAATGAGTACATGTCTGTTCTTTTTCTCTCAGGCATACAAGACGGTCAACGATGATACCGAGCGTTACGAGGAAAGACTCGCCAACATGGGCTCCATGGCGAAGGGTCAGCTACTTTTTCACTCACTCAAAAACACACACTGTCACCCACAACTTAGCTTTCTGAAGATAACATTTTCAACACATCACAGCTCTAAACGTCACAGCTAAAGCAAGAAAACGTCTGATATGCAACTTAAAACACTAATTTCTTGTAAATGTAATGATTTGAAAACCTTTTATTTAACCAGTACCTGAAACTCACGATAGGCAGCACCAATGTAGCTTGTTTTTGATAGTAGAAAGACTGGAGATCCTACAGGAAACGCACACACTCACAGTGAGAGAATGCAAACTCGCCACTGAGCATCCATGTCTGGGTTCAAACCCAGCGATGAATGAAGAGCCCCGAAATGCCATCACTGACTGTAAAAGGACGGGTTATATAACATATATATATATATATATATATATATAACATAGCATATAGCATATAGCATATAACAACAGGTTAAAATGGTGCTACTTTAGTTCATGCCATTAAGATTAATGGCAGTTATAGCAGCTGTAATGCGTACTAGCTTCTTGACCTCAGAAGTCTGATGTCGGAGTCTGTCACTGATCGAAGACGGAGGAGGCAAAAAAGAAGAAGCGAGTGTATTTCAGGGCTGATTCCAGCTACACCAGCTGCACGGTAGACTGATCACTCTGAATGGCTTTATCGTGCCTGTCTGTTTTGATTTCTGTCTGCACAATTTTTGTCTGCTCAGCCCGGAGAGGCCATGGCACTCTGCCCAGAGCCGTTAACTGTGCTGTAATGGTGATAAGCAGCTGCTGTCAGTGGTTCAGTTGAGATCATGCAGCATGGAAGTGTTGTTTTCGCTCCCAAATAGGAGGTCAAAGTGCCGCTGCTTACAGCGATGGAGAGGAAACCACCTCTGGTCTTTAATGAGCTGAATGCACACATTAACCTGATTACACATCACTGAGCACCATTACAGCACTTGTTAAAAAAGATCACGCTGATGTTTTCTTATTATTACAAAATAAACATTGATAGCTAATAAATAGCTTTTACAGTGTGAGTGTTTTGTTGAACGCTCATTGTGATGCGATGTATTGTTTTTACAGAGTTTCTCTATAGAGCAGCCCTTATCATATCAGAGTTCATGGTGTTGTGTGGTCTTCACAATACATTCTATACGGCCAGAAGCACTTACAAACATATGAACTGGAATTGCATCCCATTTTTAATCCATTGGGTTTGTTATGTTGGTACACGCTTTGCAGCTATAACAGCATCGGCTCTTCTGGGAAGGTTTTCCATGAGATTTAGTGTTTAGGGGAATTTTTTGACCATTCTTCCAGAAGTGCATTTGTGAGGTCAGACAACAATGTTGGAGAAGAAGGCCGACATCAGTGCGTTCGTCACAAAGGTGTTCTGTGGGGTTGAGGTCAGGACTCTGTGCAGGCCAATCAAGTTCTTCCACACCAAACTCATCCCATGTCTTTATGGACCTTAGTTTGTGCACGGGTGTGCAGTCATGTTGGAACAGGAAGGAGCCATCCCAAGTTTGTCCTTCCCAATCACCTCGGCTTTGTTATAATATCACTAACAGCTGACTGTGACTATCACGGTACGCCTGTGAAACTCCGTGAGCTCCCGAGAGTTTCACAAGTGTTTGCAGATGCAGTCTGCTGCCTAGGTGCTTGATTTTATACACCTGTGGCCATGAAGGTGAGTGGAACACCTGAGCTCCGTGAGTAATTATGTTTGGCAAAATAGTAAAGATTCCTTGAAACCAACTGTACAGAAAAGAAAAGCATAGATTAAAACTGACGTACCCTCTGGGTTTGAAAGATGGAAGTTAAACCTGCATTCTTTCTGATGGCCAGTAGGGGGTGAAGGGTGTGGATTTAAAAACAAGTACAGTAAAAAAAAAAATCTGAAAAAAACCCCCCAACCTACCACTTTCTCAATTTACAACCTCAGAAAAAGCTTTCCTTCTGGGTTTATGCTCTCAATCACTGGTTTAAAGTACCATTTAACCACATTATGTTTGTTGTGGTGCTCTTTCAAATTCTTCATTACGTATTAAGTGGTGACAAAACTCAGTACTCTATGCATGTGCTCTGTTTCCCAGTTGATTATACTGGTTTTAGAAATCCAAAATGGCAACAGCCAAAAACGTCCACAATTTTAGCTCAGATTTGGATCCCGAAACATTAAACTTTATCTCTAAAGTGCTGACTGTTGTCCTACTGAGCATCGATTCTGACCTTTTCACTCCACCATCTCCACTAAGCAGTTATAGGAATGGTAATAATATATTTTTGTCGTTCACTGACCTGGTGGGATTATCCTTCACTTTGCTCATCATGTTTACAGTTTTAACAGCAGCCATGTCACCTTTTAGTCCTCAGAGACCTAAGCTCTTGACCTTTTAGCCTTCTTCATCTGCTGCTGGAAGCCTCATATCAAATAGCTTTTAATGCACAGATGAGCAACCCAATCTGGAAAAATGAAACCTACAGTTTTTTTTTTTTTAAAAGTCCCATAAACTGTGGAAGTGCACACAGTTGCTTTCATCTTTAATCTCCAGATGTTTACACTTGATTCAGGCACAGATAAAACAAGCATCGCGTAGCCAATGTGTACTAGAGACATATCTTTTAAGTGTTTCTCTTTCTGGCCTCTTATTCTGCAGCTTCTTCAGCAAAGGCAGCACCAGAGGCAGCTCCACCTGCAGTTGAGCCTGCACCGGTGGAGGAGGAAGCCCCTGCTGCTGAGGTCATCGCTGAGTCGGCCGCTGCTGCAGCAGAACCTGTAGAAGAGACGGCTGCTGAAGCTGTTGTGGAAGCTGCGCCTGAAGAAGCAGACGCCGTCGCCTCTCAGGCCGTCGTTCCAGAGGCGGCAGCTGAGTCAGCGTCTGAGTCGGCAGAGACTGAGGACGCCACTCCACCTGTGGAAGCAGAGGTGGTTGCTGAAGCGGCTGTGGAAGCTCCAGCAGAGGAACCGGTGGCAGAAAACGCTGGTACGGCAGCAGTAGATCCCGCGCCACCTGCTGAAGCCGAGGTCGCCCCTGCTGCAGAGGTGGCTGCTTAAACCTGTGATGCCTCGATAGTTCACCCAGGTGGATGTGCTCTGTCCCTCCTCCCTGCCCCAGAAAAACGGACTCATTAACCCCATTATTTTTTTGATAATGAGGGGGGAAAAGGTAGTTTCAGTGGTTTAAAAAAAAAAATCTGTTGGGGGTTTATTAGTCCAGTTTTCAGCTGCCCACCTTCCCTTAGCTCTCCTAATGCTTCACATCCAAAAAAACATCTGGAATTAGTCTGTGTGATTAGAACCACTGTGGAAAATTCTGTCTGTAAAGAAAATCTATCATAAAAAGAAAGAAATCCAAATTATTATTTGGATACTGTACAGTACACAGGGTAAATATAATGGACAGAACTAAGCTGGTAATTAATGCGCTCTGACTAAGTGCTCTTAAAACAGGACAGCCCTGTTTCTTGATCTTTCCAACAGGTTTAGATGGTATTTTATGTGTTCAGCCATGTTTTCTTCCAACCTCTAAACTCGCCGTGAAGAGTAACCTGAATCCAGTTAGCTCTTTGTTAGCAGATTGCAGTGCTAGTCTTGTGATCTCAACCTATAAAATAGTTTTTGCACAGAGTGAGACGTGGTTAAAACTTCATTTCCTACTTCTTCTCAGTCTTCTGTTTTCTTTAAATCTCGTCCAGTAAGATGCTTTCTCATATTCATTATTACCACGTATCCATCTTATTCTTCTACAGCTACACCAGCCTGCACTCACTTTATTTGCCTGGCACACATTTCTGTTTCGCTGCCAACTCGTTCCCTAAAAATTCAAAGTTCTCTTTTTGTTGCTGCTGTCTCTTTCCTCTTTTACTCTGATCCTTTAGTCTTTCATGAAACACTACAGAAAATGCGTTCACCTTTATGTCCGTGGATTGAAAATGGTCTTTGGTACAGCTGTAATAAAGATTTTCTTTAGTCTCTCAGATGTTTTTGCTTGTTGCTCCTGTTTTTGGGGTAGAAACACCTGCTTTCCGTAGAAAAGCTCCTGATCCTGAAGAATCCCTGTGCTGTGTTCATGCTCCTGTAAAGCTAAACGAAAACATTTTTCCTTCCAGACTTCATAATTTATTTCACAGTTTTTTCCCCACTCACAAAATAATGAGCAGAAAGAAAAATATGTTTGAAAAGTGCTGGAAAAAAAAAACTTAAATGCAAAAATAACCACATGGTTACAAATGCACAGAGGGGCTATGACTAATACTTGATTAAATGCTTGATTGAAAAAGAAATTAATCTGGAGAACGATATAAGAATGTGAAGAAGGAAAACCTGGGATTTGTAGTCTCCTGTAGAGTGCCTGAACCTGTGGTGACTGTAGAACATCCAGTAATAGATTCCTGGTCAAGGTAAG
>VUQR01031871.1:0-13670 GCA_015108515.1 Hemichromis elongatus | reverse complement strand
GCTATGACTAATACTTGATTAAATGCTTGATTGAAAAAGAAATTAATCTGGAGAACGATATAAGAATGTGAAGAAGGAAAACCTGGGATTTGTAGTACTCCTGTACTCATGTACTCCTGTAGAGTGCCTGAACCTGTGGTGACTGTAGAACATCCAGTAATAGATTCCCGGTCCAGGTAAGTGGAATTAATAGAAGATATAATAAATGATGTTTTGTCTTTATAAAAGTTAGTGAAGAAGGGTTAAAGTTTCATTTAAAGCTCTTAAACAAGCACAACACACGTTTAGAACACATCCTAGTCACACTTGTGATGTAGTGCAAAACTAAAGTAGATATTAAAATGTGGGCATTGAAATAAAGTAAATCTGATTTTAACAGCCAGAAGGTTTTTCATCAAAACCTGTTTCTCAGCCTCGTGTCTTTTTCCTCCATAAGATTCTGCACCAGAGCTGCTCACAGATGTTACGCTCTTGACCGACTCGACAGCTGAAATTGCTGCAGCTTCTGTTGGTGAGAAGAATCTGATAGAGGCTGTCCAACAAACGGAAGGTGAAGGAAAGGGACTCGAAACGGAAACCTTGGAAGCAGCCTCGGACGCAGTGGCCAAGGAAGCATCTGAAGAGGGAGCTGTTGAGGAGGTGAAGTCTGGAGAGGGTGAGACAAGTGCAGACGATGCTCAGGCTCCAGCTGCTGAAGAAGTGATAACTGAGGTGACAGCTGCTCTGGCTGCAGCTAAGGACGAGGAGGCAGCAGCTGGATCTCATCCTGAGGAAACGACATCTCCAATACCAACTGTGGACGAGGCAGAGGCTGAGGTTCAACCTGCCCCTGAGGAGGCCATCGCTCCTGAGGATGCTATTTCTGAGGAGGCTGTCTCTTCTGAAGATGCTGCTCCTGCCGAGGCCGCAGTCACTGGTGAATCTGCCCCACTGGATGAGATTTCACCAGTTGACGAGGCAGCAGCTGAAACATCTGCAGTGGAGAGCGCTGAAGCTGTTGTCGGTACGACTCAGTTGGCAGCAGCCTCCGCTGGGGCGGACCTGGAGGTTCTTTCAGTTGCAGAAGCAGAGCCTACACCAGGAGCTCCTCTGCATGAGGAGAAACCCTGCCACTCCTGCCACGCTGCTTCTTCAGCAACAAAGGAAGTAGCGCCACCTGCTGCTCTAGGCGAGGAGCTGATCACCGATGGAGCCAAGGAAGAAGCCTCAGCACAAAGTAAGAATAAAAACTCCTCCACTTAATCACTGTTAGCTAAAATTCTGCCTCATCTGCAGTATATTCAGCCCCGTCTGAGAAGCAAGAGATCAACAGTGTAGTGAAACTGTGAAGTGAGAATTATTTGCCACTTCACATATAGTTTAAACAATATTGAAAGTATTAATATCAGCAGAAGATGTTTAAACTGTTGCTGCAGAGGTAACAAAAAGTGGCTGGTGGAAACATGAAGGGAAGTGAAAGGTGATTGAAATAAAAGTGTCATTTACATATTTTGCATTATTTACTTCAAACATCTGGGAGTCTGTAAGTAATCTAGTTATTTAAATCTATTTTTGATAAATTAATTTACTTGTTATGATTGACCTGAACAGCTCACAGCTCTTGTTGCTGTTATTGTTTTTGAACTTCTCCAGTTATAAGTAAAAGCTTTAATACTTTAATACTTTACTAGCAAAAAGATTTAGTTATTTAAAATATTTTACAGTGACTGTGAGGGAATAAACTGGCTATACATTAGGAACAAATTGTAATTTTGAAAAAAATAGGTTTTAGTTTTACCCCGAAATGGGAAAAAAATCTGACAAAAACTATAATCTTAGGTTTCAAATTAACTGCTCAAAAAAACCGAAACAAACAAAAGACAAAGAGGAACTTGGAGTGCAGGCACGTTTATGTAATATGTAAATAAAAATAAGGATAAGTGGGTATGTTACGAATTTTGGTGCACTGCATGACCTGCTTCAAAGTTGCATGAGTTGAAGTGCAGCCACAGTGATATGGAGGGAGGAGGTCAGTAGACCCACAGCTCTGTCTGGTGATTTTCTGTATCGCTTCTCTATCAGCTTGAACAAACGAATGTCTTTTAGTATAAAAAGGTCTAGCACTTACTTCATAGTGTGTATTAATATAGGTTCACAGGTTTTGTGTGCACTTTACTGCTGTTTAAGGATCAGGAAAAAAATGGGAATGACTAAATGAAGAATAAAATATTGGGAAGTGTAACCCAAAACATCACACAAAAGAAAACAATTATCAATTTGTTAAAGTGAAACAGGAAACAGCCAAAAGGAAAGAACACTGAGACCAACACCAAGCAAGGTGGCATAAAAGAGGAAACACAAGAGATGAGAAGAGCTCATGTAGAAACGAAGAGAGAGGGAAGTGATGAGGGTGCCAGAAACACGAGAACCAAAGCAGAGCTACAATGAATCAAGATCAAAAACTCAAAAATTCAACAAACACAAAAATCAAAGCTCAAATTAAAAAAAGAAGCCAAAAGCACAATCGTGGGACAAATACGGGGGGGCGATACTACGTTTAGATAAAGCTAAGATAAAGATAAAAAAAGGAGGGTAAATCCCCGGGTTCTCAACGTGCAGCCCACGGGGCCAGAGGTGCTCTTTGAACTCTGTAAAGAAAAATGAAGCGTAGTTCATATCATACTAAAGCAGCTGACCGAACCTTCCCAGATTACCAAATACAAAAATAGGTACATAAATAAACTTTTTGAATTCCCCTTAACGCTAAATTCATTCCTGTTCACGTTTGCCCTCGAAAACAAGCGAGCAAAGTAAAGCTTTTCCTGTATTTGTCTCTGACCAGATGTATTTCTGCCTGTATCCACAGAGACAAAGGAGTCCAACTGGACTGTAAAACGCTGCTCAGTCATGTAATTTTACAGTTAAGAAGGTAAAGCAGCACAGCTGTACACAGACCTAAAGAGAGTTAAATGGACAAATATGCACATATTCTAGTAATGGTTCCAGTGGGTCTCATAAACATTCACAGACACTTTTCTTCAGATGTTAGAAGATGCACTTCAAGCTGCACAGCTGTGAATTCGATATTTAAAATCCTACTTTCCAAACTCTAGAACATGTGCACTGCAAAATCCTACAGTCGTGTACACTGAATCAATGCGTTTCTGTCTCCTTTTAATTTAAGTTGTGCTTGTTTTCTCGCAGCCATGGAGGCGACGGTGGTGGTGATGGTCCAGTCGTGACGGGACAGACAGTGTGCCTTCCACAACACTCGCCTATCTGTCAACCAAGCCAGAGCGACCGGCAGAAAACAAAAACCACGAATAGAGGTCGTCGCAGGTGTAACCGACTCATACGTCCTTTCTGAAATGTTATCAGAGTTGTCTTCTTTATTAGTGCTTGTGAGGTGATTCGTATCCTGTCCTCTAGGTGCCACTGTTGCAAAACCTTTCAGGATCAGCTGTTTCTTTAAATCTTTCAGTAGGCAGTGGAAGCGGGTTACTGTAACACTGTGTTGTATTGTAGTACTGTGCTAGACCACTTTTATAAAAAAAAAGAAAAAAGCCTGCCAACGCGGACAAGACTTTTTCATATCAGCTCACATACATATAACTTTATTTCTATTGAACCTTTCGAAACCAGAGTTACAAAGTGCTTCAAAATATTTACAAAAAACCATCTTAAAACAGTAGAAAGTTTCTAAAATGAGAACTGCACAAAGAGATTTATAAAGGTGAGGAAAAGCATCGGGTTTAGTAACGGATAACAAAATGCAAAAGAACAAACGTACAGAAAACAAAAGAGGAAAATCACAGACGGCGAAGAGAAGAGAAAAGCAGATTTTTTTTTTTTTCATAGGGGTGGCCATTAGAAATATTGGGAATTTCCAGTTTTATTATGCTGTTGTCAAATATCGGTTACTTGGGGAAAAAAGAGAGAAGAGAAGGGCGGGACTATTTATACACCCGGGGGTAATCGGTTTTGTGTTACCCTTAACGAAATGGTACTAAAACGGGAGAATGAGACACAGGCAAAAGTAATCAGGATATTCAGACAGATGAGTAAAACCCCCAAAAAACTATCCAAATAAAATAGAAAACAATCCACAAGACAGGAAGGAACACTGAGGGAAGTAAGCATGTGGGACATCCATCTATCCATCCATTTGAGTGTGAGTTATCTCGCCTGTTGTTCCAGTGCTGTCCTCTGTCTGGGAATATATTCCTAATTATTATGGACAGGATTTCTGTGTGTAGGCAAGCACTGGAGAGTTTTGTGCTTTGAGTGCTCAAGCAGAGCAGAAATGTGCTATATAAGAATCAGTCTATTTACCATCTCATATCAGTTTTTTTTAATGGGTGCTGTGGTTCTGTTGGCTTCATCAGGTGACGACCTCCAGCTCGCGCCGGGGTGGCTCGTAGCTGGGTTTGACGCGATGAGAATAAAAATGATCTCCTCTGAGCCTCACTCGGGGTGAGAGATGAATTGCTGTGCCAAGTGAAAGAGTTGAACTATCTCAGGGTCTCGTTCACAAGTGAAGGGAACAGGAGACTGACAAACGGATCAGTGTTGCATCTGCAGTGCGGAGAGTGTGCCGGTCTGTTGTGGTGAAGAAAGAGCTGAGCATGAAAATAAAGCTGTTGATTTACCAGTTATGAACCTTACCTATTGTGAGAAGCTCAATGTAATGAATAAAATAATGTCATCTCAAATACAAACAATGGAAATTCCTCTAACTTTGAAATAGTGTCAGGAGCTTGGTTATTGGAGCCACTACCCCTCAGCATTGAAAGGAGCCCGCTGAAGTGATTCAAGCACCTGACTATGATACTTCCTGGGTACCTTCTGGGGGAGGGCAGACCCAGCACACACTGGACAGATTATATCGCTCAGCTGGTTTGGACACATCTTGCTGTCGGCATAAATAAGGTGGAGGAGTGTCTCGGGAGAGGGAGGTCTGGGATGGATGGGTGGATGGATGTCTTTTTTTCACAATACAAAGGCAGGTACATACATGACTGTCTTATTATCCATACATATTATCATTTCGTAGGTTTTAGTCTCCCTTTAGAACTGCAATAAAAAAATAAGTGGGGGTTCATTTACTCTAAGGAAAAATAATTTTGTTTGTCAAATGGCAGAAAAATATTTTTGTTGTCTATACTTTAGCTTCTGCAACAGAAGTTTGCTTTAAATGATATAAATATTAAGTATGTGAACATCAGTGCTTCCAGTTATGTATGAGTGACACAAAAGCTTTATTTTACATACAGAAATAAACATGTTACTGCTGCACTTTTCCTTCTTTTCTGATACACGTGGCACCTAAAATAGTTCAGGAGAAAAAGCGTTAAAAGTTTAAACGCACAAACACAGACACACATACACACATAAGGAGGTGAAAAATACCGGAAGCAAGAAAATATCCCGTAAACACACTTCCACATCCATACCCACACCTGTCCATGCTTACACAAATCTCCATTTATGTGCATACGGGTTAAGAGAATTAAAGAAAATCACTGTAGATATATAGATTGTAACTTTGTCTAATATATTTGCATATTAAATACTAACTTTAACGCTTGTACTTGTAGCAAATTGCTCTGCGAATGACGTCTCTGTTGTCTGATAATGTGCTGAAATTTTAAATAAAGTCATGTAATAACACATTAGATTATACGTTTTTGAGCATTTGTCTGGTCTTTTTTGATCTTTTTGGAATATCTTGGTCAAAGGCAAACAGAACCACAGAAGACATCAAAGGTGGGTGATTACTAAATTATTTACTTTGTTATTAAAAACAACTTCATAATATAGTGTCAAAGTCTTCATTAATGTACATGAGACGAAATTTGACTTTACAAGAAAACACCTAAAAGTGCCTGCAGAATTCAATTGAGATACATTTGTACCAGAAGGATTGCAAGAGCTGGAAAGAAGCTCATGATCTGAAGCATAAATCACCACTCAAAGATAGTGGAGGTAGTGTAATGGCATGGCCATGTGCCACTGGAGCAGAGCTCATTAGTAATATGACTGGTCACAGAAGCAGCAGGATCAATTCTGAAGTGTACAGGGTTATAATGTCTGCTTAGATTCTGGCAAAGGTGGCAGACACGATCCAGTGCAAATGGATAATGACCCAAAGCAAACTGCAAAAACAACCCTAGAGGTTCTCAAGGAAAACAAGATTTTCTTCAGTGGCCGAATAATAATCACATGTTCATTATGCAAACAGAGAATGCTTTTCATTTGCTGAAGACAAAACCGAAGGCAGAAAGATTCACAAACGAGCATCTGAAGAGAGGAAACAGCATTTATTCTGCACTTCAGTCACGTGTGGACTGATTAATTTAAACCCCACCGTGTACTGCTGTGAAGAATGACTCTTTTATGTGTTTGTGGGCTGGGATTGTTTATGATAGGGCGTGACGTCACTTGTGTCACTTGCCTGAACAAGCGGAGAGTAAACTGACCGAGCCAGTCTCCATGAGCCTCTGCAGACTCGAGCGACCGCTTCGCAGCTCACTCACTGACCCGCATTTACGCCCCAGAATCTCGGAAGACTTGATTCTGGTCGGCCGGGGGGCTCCGGGAGGTCTCCTCCTCCTCCTCCTCACCATGAAGGCGACCAGCTAACGCTAGCCGAGCGGTGTCCGCTAACAGCGGGACTCCTCCGGGCTGACAGTTTACAGCAGCGGCGGGTTCAGAGGAGGAGGAGGTTAGCACCCAGCTAACCTCACACTGTTGCCTGTGAGCCGATCAGGAGCTGAAGGGAAGGATTAAACGGTGAGTGAGCTGACTGTAGCAGCGTTAGCCACATGGCTTGTTGTTTTTCCCTCTGTTTACTTGCTTTTCTTCCAATGCTAACTTAGCTAGCTAGCGTTAGCAAAGTTAATGCTTTACATTCAGTTTTTGCTCGGGGCTCTCAAAGAGATTTGGGCGTTACATGCTGAATAGACTTTTAGTCCAGTGAGGTATCATTTCATTAACAGCTTCCCTCCTGTGGGCTGCTCTTTATGTTCAACATAGTCTTCCTGTTGACTCCAGGTTAGGGTGAGCAGGTGTCCCAGTTTGTGTGGGACATGCACACAAACATTCAGCCCCTGTCCAGTTGGTATGTTTAATTTATTGTGTTACATTTAGGGAATAATTGTAAGACATCAACGTAAAAAATAAAACGACTTTAGCATCAATTTATATTTATGAGCAGCTGTAAAAACTCATTAAAAATAAAATGCAGTATATTACCAACTTAACTTTTATAGATCTACACACCAACACGTTTTCATTATGAGGCTTTAATTTGCTTTTGGAAAGGTATCAGGCAGCTTTACAAAATACAGCAGCTGTTTGTTTTTAAAGTTATATACACCTTTGACATTACTGATCTCTCCCACATTTAGTTTGTTGGGATCTGATAAATGCATGTAACATGTAAACTTTAATTTTGGATCTGAGTCCACTGCTTTTTCTGCGTCAGAGGTGTAACACTGAGCAAAGTTGTGAACACAGGTGAGTGTGCGGGTTGACAGGCAGATTTGCATTATGATGTTGTAACAGGTGTTGTGGTCATAAGTAGGTCATTGCTGCTCATGTATATTTTTTCTCTTTTCATGTTAGAAAATGTGATTAGCTGACAACAGAAAGATTTTCTCTACATTCTTCTGTAATGCATTTTGCCATCCATGTTATTCATTCACTTATTTTATGTAGCCCCTATAAGGGAAATGTAGTGACACAACAAAGTAGCAGGGGGGTGGGGTGCATTGCTTTACAAGAATTAAAAAAAATAAATATATATATTAATATAAAATGTAATAATAATACTAAATACATGTTGCAGATTTTCTTAAATTTTTGTCCCACCTTATTCTTCTGCAACAGTTCTTGGACAGGTGGGACAAAAATGAAACCAACACTAAAACCTCATCCTTGTGAGTGAACGAGTGGATAAACTGACCTTGTCATGATTGAACAAACTGTAGATAAATAGCAAGTATAATAGTGTGCATTGTAAGGTTGAGTTATGTGTGGCTTAGGCTACGTCCACACTAATCTTTTTGTCTCCGTTTCGTCCTCCCGTCCACACTGAGACGGAGGGAAAACGTAGCGTTTTTGGAAACGCTCTCGAAAACGCATTGATCTGTAAACGCAGCGTTTTTGGCGTAGTGTGGACGGCCAAAACGGAGATTTTTTTTAAAACGGTGACGTATGTTAGTCATATGATGCAGTCATGTGACCACTTTAACCAAGATGGTCAGACGGCATCGTACCGCAGTTGTTTTGACTCGGAGCAACAACTGCACCTCATTATCATTCCATTTGACACATTCGGTGCTTTGTCTCGCCATTTCGCTGCTCGTTTTAAAGAAACGGAAAGTAAATAAACAACACATGGAAATGATGCAGGTCATCTCGTATAACGTTTCACGCATGCGCCGTACTGGACGCGCAAAGGTGTGAAAAACGACTCAAAACGATAGTTTTGGAAGCTCCGTTTTCCAATCGATCCGGACTAGTGTGGACGTTGATTGCTTGATTTTTAATTCATCTCTGGCGTGATTCTGGCCCAGCATGTGCCCCCCCCTGCTGGTGCATGCGTCAGCCTAACATCCTGATCTTAATCTATATGAGACTCTGAGGAATGACCAGAACGAAGGAAAAGATATCCTAAAAATATTTGGTGAAATAAAACGGCCATCCATCCTCATCTTTGTGCATTTCTCAAAGGTAGATACAGGAGATGTCTGACGGATGTTTTTGCTGCTCAAACCATTAAATTAAAGGTTTAGATGTTCTTTTTTTTCCAATGTGTAATGTAAGTGCTGGTGATTATTCATCGTGTTTTTAAAAGTGCATGGAAAAACAACTGTTCTTTGAGTTCCTGAGATAATCTTAGATCATTTGCATGGGTAATTATTACAGACGTATTTCCAGGGAGTTCACGCTGTTTCTCGCAGCTGTATGCGTTGGTGTGTGGAGGTATTTACAGTTTGATTGTGTGAGGCAGAGGAACTATTTAAATGCTACAGGCTGGGAGTGTCCAGTCTTTGTGCTCGTTCATCATTAACCAGACAGCACATCCTGCGCTGTGAGTCAACAGTCGAACTGTGCGGTCTGAAAGTTTTTCCAAACGTTCTCCACTGCAAACATGGACCCTGGAATACAAAGGGTCGGTTGCCACAGAAAAGGTTGCACTTGTAGTGTGCGTCTTTATGTTGTAGGGTTGTGTGACTGTGGCAAAAATTTTGCTCATTGTTATTTAATGTTATAACTTGATCTTTGGGACATAATGCGCCTTGCTGCAGTTGAAACCAAAGTGTCTCCAAAGAGATGGAGTAGTTTTGCTTCATCTGAAGCTCCAACAGCCTGCAGAGGGAGTGAATCTGGGGTTTCAGAGAAGAGTGAAAATGCTTCAGCCTAAAGAAACTAGAGATCAACAGCATAAAAGGAACGAAGCAAAATAATTTTTATCTCAAGGAACAGATTACCCACAGGTCCTAACACAGATGATGAGTTTTCTGAATCACAGCCGATAACCAGCTGTGATTATTGTCTATTTTATTCATGTTTTACTAATTTATTTTATTTATTTTTAACTTTTATCCTTGTCTTTGGAAAGTACTTTGTTCAACCATGTTGTTTTTAAAGTGCTCTACAAATAAAGTTTGATTGGATTGGAACCAAATATGCATCATTTTATTTGCACAGAGGATACAAATAAGCAATGCATTTCTACATTGGTAAGTCAATCTCATTTATATATTGAGTTTTGATAAATGTCATTTAATCCTTCTAACATTCACAAAAGAAAGTTTTAAGTAGTTTTAAAATGAAAGTCAAATCAAGTTAAATTTGAGTTAAATATTTTATTAGTCTGTCAGAAATACAGATAAATTATTTATTTATTTTTTAATCTGTTTTTATGTGTTTTTTTTTTTCCTTTCTTTAAATCAGTTGAGTCACTGGCACTGTGTTTGTGCAGGTTGGAGACTTTTGGAGTGTTTTTTAACAGATTGACTGATATTACAGTTTGATGTGAGGTACAGACCTTTCAAGAAGTTTGTCTTTAGTTTTTTTAGTTATCAAATAATTAACCAGAGTGTGTGTGTGTGTGTGTGTGTGTGTGTGTGTGTGTGTGTGTGTGTGTGTGTGTGTGTGTTGCACCTGCATGTTTGAGTTATTTGATAAATTACGGTCAAGCTTCAAAATGCAGCCTCCAGAACTAGCAGGCGATATCTTAACGTCTCGGTCCATCTTATCTTCCGTGTTGATCATGATATGAACGATGGTCTTGGAGCTGCATTATGATCTGGTAGAATGACACCAACACGGAGACATCCGATACTTCATATGCAGCAGAGGTCAACCAAGGACTCGGCTCTTAATGCCATTTTCCCCAATGAAGCATGGTACTTGAACTCTCCACCGTCAAGCCACAAACCGACTACTTCATTAACCGTCATGCAAAAGTTTAAGATTCGGTGTAGCTAACTTACTTCACACATTTTTGGCAATGCTGGTTTTATATTGCGAAGCAAACTAAACATTAAATATATAATCAGTGACTTAATGGCTGTTTAATAAATACTTCATAGTGGATAGTAGTGGACAGTAGAGTCGGGTGGGTGTCAAGTAAATTCTGAGGTCATACTTGCTGTGTGTGTGCTCGTTCTGTTATCTGTGTGTGTTTGGCGAAGGCCAGCAGGGCAGGGCACAAGGCATGGCGTTGTATCGTGACCAGCAGCCCCAGTTACTTGGAACAAAAGGGCTGTTGTTGAAAGATCATGTGACTGTGTGTGTGTGTGTGTGTGTGTGTGTTCCACCCTTGTCATGTGATGTGAGCTCAGGGCAGGGTCTGAGAAGTGCTGCGTCGCTCTGAGAGGTTCCTTCCACCAGACAGAAAACGAGCATGCACGCTGGGACAGGCGAGTGCCGGTCGAGTGGAGGGATGTCAGAAGGACAAAGAAGAAGACTGAGACATTTTCAGAGACGCGGCGAGATTCAGAACAAGTTCCGTTGCTTTCTTTTTCTACAGCAAGACAACATCACATCCTTTTTTCACTCTCCTCGATTCTCTTTTTGGACTTCAGTAAAGATGCAACGCAGCATTTCGCGTCGGCTCTGCGGCGAGGCAAGTTTATTCTGGTTTTGTTTTTAGTTAGTTGAGATTGGGTGGTGGTGGGATGGTTTACCTGATGTCACAATGACTGCTTGAGGTCATGAAATCTGGAGACTTTGTTTGCTGTGAACCCAGAACGACATTTGTAATTAAATTTAGCTGCTACTCTCTCATCCTGGCAGTTGGTTATAAAGTTAAAGGTGGATTTTCACACATGCAGATGAAATGCAGGCAGACTGGCGCAAACATTTTCCGTTCCTGGATTACCAGCATGATTAACTGTTAACTGTAAGAATGAAAACATTGCACTGGCTGCTTTTGACCTAAAATTACTGTTCCGGTTTGTTGAGAATTTTAGCTTTTTACTCATTTATGTTTGAGCTGAGAAGTGAGAGACAGCCACGTGTCGTGCTGCAGGTCCTGTAATACTTGTTTGAATCAGTGCAACCGGCCTCAGAGAGCCGGCTCTTAACAGATCTCTTTTGTGTGTGTGTGTGTAATTAACCCATGGTGGAACTGGCCCTGCAGCCTACGTATTCAATACCACTGCTGATTGTTTAGTTGAGTAGGTGAAAGGGTTTTTGCTGACCTGTGTTGTCATGTTAGTGAAAACCCCACAGTATGCAGGAGTCTGTACTTTGACACTCGCTCGCTTTCTGATGGACAGAGCGAGATAACTTGGATAGTTTACTAAAACCCAGTGTGTCACAATCGCTGACTTCTCCATAGGCTTGCATAATAACGTCTGATGGTTTGACAGCGGAGTATTGAAACCCAGAGAAGCGCGCGCACACACACACACACACGCGCGCACACCTATATCTGATTACCCTGTTTCTGTGTCAGAGAGCAGGAGGCATGAAACCTCAAACCTGGAAAGGTTCAGTGTCTGTAACGTCTCGTTTTAGGTGGAGACCAAAAAAACATTTATGTAAGTGCACTTAAAATTTTATCATAAAACAAACAGTTATGATAACACCAAAAAGCCATTAAAACGTATTCTAGTATGAAATACGGCGGGGTCACTCAGTCATTTTAGCTGCTGAGTAGCCTGATTGCTTGAGAGTAAAGGAACGTTTACTCGTCTCTGCTTTCTGTAATTTAACGTCAAAATGGAAACCTGCAGAGTGTCTTGATTTCTGGAGGCTCTACACTAAATGCCCTTTTTTGAGAGGGGTCACATGATTGCTTAACATGTCTGTGGCCCTTACAGCTATGCCAATTAGTGTCTGCTGTATGATGCTGAATAATTGAGCAGAGGACTTCTATCTGAGCCGATAGCATTCTGGTTTCAGTAGCCGAGGGAACACCAGCACAGCATGGATCATCCATTATACAGCACTTGGAGTAACCGAGCATGTCCTCGTGTCCTCAAACGCACCGTGTTGGAAGGAGTTTTGTGGTCAGGTTGGTGCACCAGGGTGGGTTTAAAACTATAAAGTACTGGCAGCGATGCACCTATGGTATGTATTGCTTTGTTCTCAGATTCACAAACTTGGGTGTCCGGGCTGTGTGCCCACCTGCCCGGCATGGTGACGACAATACCCCATCAGCCTTTTGTGGCTGAGGGGCAAAAAGCCCTGGACCATGCATGAATCCCATGCCTTGTGTGTTGTAGTTAATGACCTGCTCAGTTTGTGTCCTATTGAATATAGTGTAGTGCATGCTTCAGACAAACCTTTTTAACAAAATATATCTATAATAAGCTAAATTTGCCTACATTAAGATCCAGTCCATGCTGCGCTTTCCTTTCTAGCGCAGAACAGTAGTAAACATGTATTAAAATGCAAACGTAATGATGCATCTGAAAGTTTTTTTTAGATTACAGAACCAAGTTTTAGCTTCCCAGCTAGCAGCTACGTGGCTTGTTTTAAAATGCACTCGATGGCTATATGCACGAGACTGTACATGTGATGACAGGCTCTATGTGTAGTGAGTTTGGGTGGAATAACTGGAGTGGACTGTTTTTTGTTCACCACAAATAACAATCTGATTAAATAGTTTTCTTATCAGATAGAGAAATAAAACGAGTCGCAAAATGTAAAAGCCTAATTTCTCCGCCTGGTCAGCCCTGCTCCACTGTCTGTTTTAATGTGTGACCCCGCCCTTTCCCCGGGCAGTCGGGGATGAGTGCTAACATGCCTGTAGGTTGCTGTTTTAATGATGAAAAACGACAATGGCGGAGTTTGCAATCTCCAGAAGCATGATAGGTGAGTCCTAGTAAATAATTTTCCGGTACGTGTACGATACACACTATTTTTTAAAATTATGATTATTAATTTGCTAGCTAGCAAACTCACTGGAGAAATGATTGAAATGCACTGAGTGTGATGCAATGCTGCAGTGCTATTTTTGGCAGTTAGTTATAGCATGGAGATTTATGAAATATGCTGAGAAGGCCTTACGTTGGCTAGTTTAGCCAGGGGGCTAAAGCCAGGGGGCTAAAGCCAGGGGGCTAGCAAACACTGTCCGCTTGTGAGAGCAAAAAAGAAAAAAAAAACAAACACCCCTTCCCTTTCCTATTGGTGTCAAAGTGTAGGATGTCAACCAATCAAAAATGATA
>VUQR01031870.1:0-13104 GCA_015108515.1 Hemichromis elongatus | reverse complement strand
CTGATATAGTTTTATTTTTGAGTGCCCAGCTCATATATACTTTTAAAAAAGGAGAGTGTAAATGTTACTGGACATTCTTGTGTAATTGCCACTGAATAATTTATGTTATACTTTGTTATTGCTACAAAAGAATATTTATTTTATTATTATTTTACATTTAAAACTTGTTTTTTTTCTGGGGTCCTCGTGGCACCCCATCGAGGAGCAGTAGGCTGTGGATCTCTTAAGATCTCACTGTTGGGTTTGTAAGGTCACGCTACTCCTACATTTCTGTCTTGTTCAAAGATAAGGTATAAAACAAAGTTCAAAGCTAATCGACCTGTGTGTTCTCCTTTTTTAAAAAATAAGAATCGATAAGAGAATCGATAAAGAATCGAATCGTTAAAGAGAATCGAAAATGGAATCGGAATCGTGAAATTCTTATCAATACCCATCCCTAGTCGTGACAGAGAAAAAGGATGGGACTACTTTTAAGAAAGCAGCAGACAGTCGTGCTTGGTCAACTGCGCTGACATTACGCTACAAGTGATCCTGCCTGCGCTAAACTCTTTTCCAGTCTCCGAGTTGATCCTTTTCATTCCCGTCTTTCATGCTTTACTGACGTTCTTGCTCGACAGTTTCACACTGCAAAAACTCAAAATCTTACCAAGTATATTTATCTTTTCTCCAGTCAAAATGTCTCATTAAACTGAAAATAAGACACATTCAGCTACAAAGAAGCATATCAGTGAGATATATGAACTTGTTTTTAGAGAGTGAATCTTGAAACTAGAGAATTTTCACTTGTTCCATTGGCAGATTTTTCACTTAATACAAGATATTTTTGCTTGAAATAAGTGCAAAAATCTACCAATGGAACAAGTGAAAATTGTCCAGTTTTAAGATGCACTCTCTAAAAACAAGTTCATATATCTCACTGAAATGCTTCTTTGTAGCTGAATGTGTCTTATTTTAAGTTTAATGAGATATTTTGACTAGAAAAAGATATATATTTGGTAAGATTTTTAATCTTTGCAGTGTAGTAAGTCTGTCTTCTATCAGTCTCTCCTCCTGTGTCCCATCCCCCCTTAGCTTCCCAACAAACATCTTTATGAACCTTTAACAACCACCAATATTTTTAAAACGAAAGATCTTGGAGAAATATCTTTTTTACATCACACGCAGAGATGTTTGAAGGACTAAGTATAATTCAATAAATCGGCAAAATAAGAGTGCTAAAAATGTTAAAGACTTACTAGAACGTATGTTATCATTGCATCTGTGATAAAGCTAATGTGCTTCAAGATTATGTCAAATAAATAGGATGAATTATACAGATGTAATCATCTGTGTGTAGAAAACCAGACCAGTTAACCTGCCTGTAGCACCGCTAGTCCACCTCTGTTACAGGAATAGTAATTATTTCTACTTAGGAATTTGGACTTTTCCATGGTGATGACAGCTGTGTTTCACTCTACCTGCTAAGTTCATATGAAGCTAAAGACATCACATCATCTAAACCGACCCTGTCGACAGGTCTCGGCTTCCACTTCAGCTGCTGAGCTGACATTAGCTAACCAAAAAGTCTCACTGCTTGACAGGATATGCAGCTACTTTCCTCTGAAGTCTGACCTCATTAAAACAGCTTTAAATAGTGGTGTGTGATATCCTGTGAAGTGTGCGGTTAACTGTCGGTTCAGTGCAGCACAAAAGAAGATGTGGAGTCAGCTAACACTGGAAGTGAATACTGTAAAGCAGATTTCAAAGCTAGCTGGCCATCAGTGGGTTTTAGTGACTCCGTTATTTATTTTTATTTTATTTTCAAAGCATTGTTAATGCTATAGTTGACCTGTGTTAATTCTCTTAATAAACTGAGCTAGAGTGATATTTGTTTTTTTTATTTTTTTACTAAACTGAACCTGGCAGCAGACAGAAAATACTTTAGACCTGCACATATTCAGAATGAAGCATAAAGACAGCCAAAAATGTTCACCAGCTAACTTCCTGTAGCATATGTATTTAGCATATGCATTAGAGTCCAGGCTTTTGAAAGAATTAGATACGAAAACAGACATTTTGGAGAGTTTTATTTTCATCCTGTGGTGAATGCAGAGATTGTGGTAACACATGTCTAACACGTACTAACAACATCCCACACGTCGTTTATGAGCGCTGCATATTTGACTGGGTGAACTCAGCCCTACAGGTAGAGGTGAAGGATTATGCAACAGCTGTTACATTCATTTCCAGCTCTATATTTTTTAGTACTGATTTGTCTTACATTTACACAGGCTGCAGCCTCTGTAAGACCAACCTCCTAAAACCCCGTTTTGTTCTGACTGGCTGTCCCTCACCTGACTTTCACAGACATGCTTCCACCAAAGCCACAGCAGTACCTGAAATCCAACCGTTTGCTTTTGTAATCACTTACCCAGTTTCACATGGCGGGGGCTATCCCAGCTGTTGTACCGCTTTCACAGGTCACCAGTGCATCCAGGCGTGAAGCTCATCTAAACTCAGTTCTACGCATAGGTGGACAAAATTTGGAAAGAAAGTATTTAGAAGACAATGCAACTTTGTAACAATATGTTCCCGGCCTTCTGCATCCTCTTGTTTGAATAACTGTGTCATAACCCATCTGCTTCTCTCCAGGACCCAACACCTATGAGGATGCAGCAGCTTACATCCAAGCACAGTTTGAGAGTAAGAATCGCTCTCCAAATAAGGAAATCTACTGTCACATGACGTGCGCCACAGATACGGGGAACATCCAGGTCGTGTTTGACGCCGTGACCGATATTATCATCGCCAACAACCTCCGAGGGTGTGGCTTGTACTAAGCACACCCAGCGACCCTGTTATATCCTCCCCCTCTGTCCCTTCCTCTGTCCTCCCACCTCCTCATTCCTGTTCCTTTGACACTGCTGTGGAAATGATGATGGCGATGATGACGATGCTGATTATTTAAAGAAAAAAAGAAAGAAAAATGCAACTAGGTACATATTAATAATGAGGATAATTTTAAAAAATAGGCATACATATATACATACATATATATACTGTTTTTAGTTCGTGTCTCCTCTCTTCTTGCTCCGACTCTTCCTGATGTTCTTGCTGCCAAGCAAACAAATTTGTTTTAGTAGAAAACACGAAACCCTGCAGCCTTGAAAACTTTGTGAACAAAGTCGATGAAAGCCTCCGTTCCCCGTTTCCTTTCTTTTACGTTGTCAGACGCGTTTTTGTTGTTAACGAAACCCAAACCTGTACTTTTTTTTTTGCTGTTTTTTATGACTTTTGTTTTGGTTGATCATATGTATATTTATTACAAGTACCGGTCTGTACACTGATGTTTCTTTACGTTTTGCCTCACCTGACACCCTTGCCTGTGTATTACTTTGTCCTTTTTCTGCTGTAGTAGTGATTATGTAATAACAATTTTTGCAGACTTATATGAAAATGTCAATAACACTAAGAAGCACTAGACAGGTCAGCCAAAACTCTGAAGACCTGCTACGACTGACAATGCTGATTTTAATGTTAGTGTTTTGTTTACATTAGCCATGTGATTTTTGTTGTTGTTTTTGTTGTCAGTCACTATTTTGGATCGTTTTACTAACTGTATTCAAGGTGTGGTTTTCATCCACAGGATGTAAGGCTTCCTGTTTCCAAACCAGGCCTAAGCCACTAGCAAACCATCGGCCATGGCCGGGTGTGGGAGCCAATAGGAAATGTGCTAAAAGTCCTATCAGTGCCATGTAACAAAGGTACTGCACTGTAGATAGCTGTGCTTATAGAAGCAACTACACAATGTTATGATTAAACCCTTCTCACTGTTATAACCTGTAGATCTGCTAACATTCTCCGTGTAGGAAAACTCACTTCTGGTTTGATAATGGTTGATTAATTTATTAATTTATTTATTGATTGATCACCTTTCTTTACATACCTGTTTGTTTTCTCTCTCTCATCGTGCCACACCTTTATTTCTCTCAACTTCATCCATCTCTTTTCTTTCTTTCTTTTTTTTTTTTGGGCTTATTTTTGCAAGGCACCCTGGCATCCACGTGCCCGGGGATAAAGGGCCCTCCTCCTTTTTTTGCCAACCCATCTGCCCTTTCCGCCTCCTTTTCTCCTTTTGCCTCTAAACCCCAGATAGCATGTGATACTCAAGCCTTTATATAAAGAGATCAGTTAATTCATACAACTTATAGACAAAAAACTACACACGAATTATGCTCAGATAACTTTGAAAAAATGGGAAAAAAAAATGAAAAAGTAAAAAAAAATGAACAGAAAAATACACAAACAAAAAACAAACTGAGAAGATTGTTGTTTTCTGGATGGGACACGGCAGAGGCAAATAAATATATATCTAAAAAATGAAAGTGACGATTAAAGTTTCTAAGGATCGACAACAGAAAAGTTCAAAGTACAGCAACGTGTTGAAAGGAGCTGAAAAAGGACAAAAAATGTACACTTGTTACTACAATAATAAAGAAACCAGTGAACGTGGGTATTACCACCATATCGCCAACGACGTTCCCAATGATCTTGTTGATATTCCAAAATTTTTTCTCGTGCTTTGTAGCTACAGAGTATCTCTTTCTCTATATCTCCCTTTTTTTAAATAAAAACGATGTTTTGCAAAGGCGTGACAGCGAGTTGATCTGTGACGATCTCTGACCGACCCCGGCGTCTTGTTATAATGCTCTGAACTGTGCCCGCCCCTTCTCCTTTTACCATTTTGCCTGTTTCCCTGCATTAGAACCGTGTCCTCACTTTAGCCTGACTCAGAACAATTAAATATAATATTATAACAATATCTATTTTTTATTATTTCAGAAAAAAACAAAAAACAAACAAACCACTTTTTGGGGGAGAGCACGTTTCTCGCTGCGTCCGCTAGTTAGGGATGCCGCATGTTCACACATCTACGCTGTATAAAGCCATGCTCTTTTCTTCTTCTTCTTCTTCTTCTTCTTCTTGTTCTTCTTCTCTGTGTCTTTTCAGTTTACCCACGCCTTCCAGGTCTACAATGAAAAGCACAGTTTCTCACATACACACTAGCTCGCACTCACACACACACACAATAAGTAGATTTGGAAATTTCTTATCTATTCATCCCTAATCTATGTTAACCTTCATCCATCTCTCTATATAGACCTCTCTTTCTTGCCTTCTTGATTTCTAGTTTTTAAAAAAGAAAACAATGTGTAATGACATGAGAAACCATTTTTTTCTCTCGTTTTGTTCCCGTTTCCTTCATATTTTTTTTTACCTCTACTATGTTTTGTTCTTTACCCAGTGAATGCTTTTTTCTGTGCAGCTCTCTCTCTCTCTCTCTCTCTCGCTCGCTCTCTCTCTCTCTCTCTCCCTCTACTCTTCTTTAGTGAATGGTTGTTATTTCATGTGGGATGTCCGTGCTGGAAAAACCAATCGAATGTAGTGTTTACATTAAAAAGCCACTGTTTTCATGACTACGAAAAAAAAACAAAAACAACCTCTTCTTGTCTCCGTATCATTTAGTCTCTTCGCAGCTGCACATTTATGTTGGATATATGTATTTTCCCAGGATTACATTGTTAAGTCTTGGTATTTATGGGTAAACAAGTTGTTTTAGCTACTTCCTCCTCCACTTAAGCCAGCTTTCTTTTGATTGGCTGCCACTGGCAAAGAGAAAGTTTGAACAGCATATAGGGAGGGGCTCTTGTGCTCACATCCTACCATTCTATACCTGGGTAGTATGAAGCTAATAGAAACAACTTAAACATATTCAACAGAAGAGAATCGACCACTGTGACAACATAATAATAATAATCAATAGTGCATATAGTACTGAGTCCCCCTACATTTTAAATAGATGCAGAAATCTATTGAAATGTGTGCAAACATACAGAGAAAAGCGACATAAAAGACAAAGCCTCTTAGTGATATGCAGGAAGAGTTCTCCAGTCTCCTCTTTGGTTGCTGCTGCCTTTTTGTTCCACTCTTTGATCCAACACTGTTTCAATAATGTTGAGGTCCTGGCTCCGGGGAGGCCGATCCATGGTTAATATTTTCCTGTTGGATTGTTCTGTCCATCTATATCAGATACTTTCCATGTGGTATTACATGGTTGATCAACATCTGACAGTACGTCTCTGCGTTCATTATTCTATCCTTTTTGCAGGATCCTCCTGACCTCTTCCATACATACAGTGATTTCAGGCTTTTAATATGGATCCAGCACCCCATGAAACCTGTTCCCACTTATTTTTCAGGGAATTTCTTTTGTAATTTGACATTTTCTCCCTTCATCCTTTCCCTAAGAATGCCTGCTTGACAGCCACCATCCACTGAAACCATTTCTGATGAGGCTTCAGTGAACAGCAGCTGGATTAACTGAAGAGCCGGATGCATCTCTTAGATCCTGTGTAAGGTCTTCTCTTGATGGTGGGAGTTTCAGATAATCTGCCTTTTCTTTTGCACTCCATTTGTCTAATTTCCTCATTTTTTGAAGGACACACTAGAGAAAATGCCAACAAACGCCATGTTTTCAGCTAATAGCTCTTTGGAGATCTCCTTTTTGGTGCACAGTTGCTATTTCGTGTCTGTCAAACTGTTATTTTTTGGCATTTGACTAAAGAAACTTGGGGGGAAAAAATGTGTGTTTTTGTGATAGGCGGCATGTAACAAAGAGACCGTTTAAAACTGGTTGTGCTGTATGTTTAGACACAATACTGGTCCTTTGAGTTAGCTGCATGTTTTTATGTTTGAATGACTCATAAGTCAGTAAGTGGCTTAACAAAGGAAAAAAAAAACGTCCCTCTGGAAATGTGCCGTATTGACAATGAGTGAAATAGCAGCTATTGTCCAAAGACAAACTTTGAAAGACCTTCAGAAAGCCTGAAGAACTGTTGCTTGAGACAACTTGCAATAAAGTCTGGGTCCTTCGAAGCGTCATATGATGAAATGAGGCTTGAAACATTTGCACAGTACATTAAGCCCGCTTTAACCTTCAGCTTTAAGCAAATTGTTTGCAGGTACTGTCACGCAGCCATTTGGTTGAGTTATTAATTATCCAAATAAACGTGTGACATTAAATTATTCATTAAAAACTGAACTATAAGGGGTGGTTTAAAAAGTAATAGGCAAAGAAGCATTATATTAAAGGACTCCGGTTTGAGCTTAGCATTGCCTAAAACAATGAAGGACTGGACTTATTTTTCCACGCTAGCTAGCTAGCTATGGAGCAACAGAAGTGATTCAAGAGAACTTTGATTATTGTCTGTGTCAACCAGAGAGTAATGGACAGAATATGTTTTATTTGAATAAATGGTGTTTTTAATGACACAATTTTAGGACTTTCGAAAGACCTTGGCTATAGGTCACATGCCAGTGAGGGCCCCCAAATGCAACCTTGAGAAACACTGCTTTAAAATCGGAGTTGCTTCCAAATTCTATTTAAAGACCAAATCTAGGGATTACATATTTTAGAGCTTTGGTTGTATCGGCGATGCCCACTGTGACACTTTACAGTATGTGATGGGGCTGATGAACTCTTAATAGCATTTTATTTGTTGCTGGGTTTACTATAGTAAGCAACAGGCAGTCTGATCCTGTTAAAGTCACACGGGAATTTAGTGAATGTTAACAGGTGATTTTTTCACGATTTAAGCTCCTGAAATTTTATAGTCAGTTGTTTGTTTGGTTCCTGCATCATCTGACATCATTCCTGTTAGCTACAATGTAATCAACAAATATTAACGGGCTAGATGTTTTATCAGAGAAAGTGGAGATGGGGGGTTTAAGCTCCTTTAACCTACAAATGCTGTCTTTATATATATTTTAAAACAGGGTGTTTTTTATATATCTTCTAAAACACATCTGGATGGGACCATTAAGGTGTGGAAAATGGAAAAGCAGGAGCCATGTCTGCATACACAGACACACTCGTGCTTCACGCGTGATAAGAGACACACAAACATGTTGCTTCCTGTCCTCCCCTCGGTTCCACCCCGTGGGGGCGGAGGTCATGAAATGAGCTGACATATTTCAGGAGGAAATACACAACGGCAGACAAAGACAGACACTGTAGGAAATGTGAGCAGCGGTGATAGTAGGTAAAGAGATGTTCGTTCACACATACCCCAAAGAAGAAGAGAAAGAGAGAGAGAAGCCCTTCGTCCTCACTGCTATGACAGTATCTGCAAGGAAGAGGTGGGTTCACAGAGGGGGGGGAGACTGACCAGGCATGTGGAGAGCGCCGTCAGGTAGCAACAAAGACAGAGGAGGCTGAGCCGAGGTGGGCCAGGGAACGATCTCCATCGTATCAACATTTACACTTTAAATGGTTTTTAAAAAAGACGTAGTTGCCACTTCCTGTCAGTGTAGATCGGTCACTTTTGCTGCTTATTGATCCATATTCCTTGTCGTTTCAAAGCCTCTGTTTGGAATTTTACAAAATATTTACAGTATCTGTGAAGCTCTATTGAAAGTAGAATGAATTAACATTTTTACTCAAAAGAAGAACCAAAAGAACAAAAATATTGGCTATGATTGATACAATATATACGTGTCTCCTTACTCCTTGCAGCAGATTCTGTAGCTTTCTCATGACTGTAACCATCATGTAATACTGACAGTGTTGTATAATGTAATTTAATAAATTAACCTTTTAAAAATATGTTTGCAGGCAATGCTAACAAAACAAAAAACAAAAAAAAGAGGACTCTGGCCAAATACATGAATCGGTCAACATGCCCCCCACCTCCTTTGTAGCAGGAAATAAAATGATGCTTTTCAAAATTGAAGAAAGAAAGATAGAAGTCTTTGATTGGTTAATTGTTAATCTTATTTTCTCATCTTTGAAACATTTATTTATGTTATTTTTACCGGTTAACACATTTGGCAAGTGACAGATTCCCAGCTCGGTTGCTGGAGGAGGTACCAGTCCCTCTAAGGGTTGTATCAGGAAGGGCGTCTCATGTAAAAACTTCTTCCAAATGAAACTTGCAAACACACCAACTGTGCTGATCCTTTGTGAATAAGGGGTCAGCCAAAAATTGTTTTTATTCAGAAAGAGAAAAAATGATTTATTGTACATTTTACTGAGTCAAATGTGACCAAATGAATGTCTTACAAACAAAACGCTCAGTCCTACAGTCCTGTGATATCTAAGTCACTGTCTGCAATGACCCAATCCTAAACAAGATTCAGCAGGTTTGAAAAATAGAAAAACAATGGGAATCAGAACCACAACAGAGGCCAGGGCAGTAACATTAACAGTGATTGATTTTAGCTGTCGCAGGGTGAACACGGATGGGGAGAAACTGGCTGATGTGTAAACTGACTGCCAGCTACAGTGTTAACAATGTTAAATCTTACTCTTCCAATTTCACTTTTAAGATATTTAAAATATTTAATGAAAAGTAAGTAAGTAAAACTTTATTTATATAGCACCTTTCTAGATAAAAGATCACAAAGTGCTTCACAAAGAAATGATAAGGTAAAAAAAAAAAACAGACAAAAGTTAACAAAATGCAATTCTAAAAAGATGTGTTTTTAGTTGTTTTTTTAAAAGAGACTGAGTCCACAGATCTTAAGGTCCGAGGAAGGGACCTACTAGGGACATAGGGCTGTAAAAGTGTAGTGATGTAGGCTGGTTCTTGTCCATGAAGAGCTTTGTAGGTCAGAACCAGTACCTTAAAATGGACTCTGAATTCAACGGGGAGCCAATGCAACTGTATAAGCAACGGTGTCACATGGGAGTACTTAGATGTTTTGTTTCAAAAGCCTTGCTGCAGCATTTTGGGCGATCTGCAGACGCTCCAGGGAGTTTTTGCTTAGGCATGTGAACAGTGAATTACAGTAGTCCAATCGTGATGAGGTGAGAAAAATAGGCAGCCCTTGCAACTCTAATGATGTTGTTAAAAGAAGCCAAAAGATCCTTTAAGTAAAGGAGATGAACATTTATATGAGTTTTCCTCCACATACGCTCAGCTTTACGACAATCACATTTTAAACAGCAGATACTGTCATTTAGCCAAGGTGAGGGCTTGGACACAGATGATAGTGTCATTTTAACCAGACAGATTTAATCTAAAATGGAAAGACAATGGTTTTTAAGTAGATCTGTTAAAAAATCAACCTTGTTTTGAGGGGATTGATTTAAATTAAAAGCATCCAAGAAATTCTCAGCTGTGGAGGAATTTATGATGCGGGAAATAATCGTCCGGTGAGACAGAGGCTCGTTAAAAGACAAGTTAAAAAGAATACAATGATGATCAGAGATAAAAATGTTCTCAGAATAAATAAAATCAATATTCAAACCCAAAGTAAAAACAAGGTCCAGCGAGTGTCCTTTGCTATGTGTGGGGCCTGACACATGCTGGGTAAAATAAAAGGAATCCATAATGTTGATAAAACTTCTAGCAAAGAGGTCGGAGTCATCATAATATAATAATAATCAGCATCTCGTGTCCTGAACCTCTGGACAACATAAAAACCATCATTTTGCTGAGAGCACATGTTCAGCGTTCATTAAATTATGAATTTCAATGAAACATATTTTTCACATTTGCACTAAATGGAGAGAAATGAACGCCTACTTGGGCCGCATAATTGTCTTCGTGCCTGACAAAATCCCCAAGGGTAAATAATTTGTTCTGCATTATTCAGTGCATGATCTTTACTAGAGCAGTCATTTTAATAGCCAAGAGCACAAAGTATCAGCTGATATATTATACTTACTCCATTGCAAGCCTCCAAGTCATTACAACCAATAAGGACTAGTTGGCTTTATATAGAAATGGAATCCCTTTCTGGTTTTGTTCATTTACCTGGTAGTTAAATATCCCATTAGGTCTGGAGTTGTCCAGTCATTTCCATATAAACTTTTTAGGTCTTGCAAACAGCAACATTAGACAAGCATTTCAGGACCAAAATGGATTCGAACACATTTTTTGGGGGGGGGTGGGGGTTGAGTTGGCTCTGTATGCCACCATATTGGATGGTGTTAAGGTCGTCAGTCACGGAAAAACAACTACTACAAATCTTTGATAACTTTATGCATTTTCCCCCTTGTACGAGGTAAAAACTGGGAAACTGCAGTGATAAAATAATGATGGAGGAAAAAGAAGTGCATAAATATGGCAAAAGTAAAAAAGGGAAAGCTGTTTGCCTGTATTTCTTGCTTTCATTCCTAGCCAATGTTGGCAGCTGTAAATAGAGGGCAACTTTACCTGAATGAAATAAGTCGCAAGCTTTACAGCCCCAGGCCCACTCTCTGTGGTAGTGTGTACTTTGTAGGACAATTTAAGTCTGAGCAAAGAATTTGTAGACAGTATTGTACTGTGGTACAAATTACTACATAGCAGGCCGTAGGATTTATTAGATAACTGCATTTTTCAACAACACCTCAGCTGATTTGATTCACTGAAGTAGACGAGGCAGCTGATGCGTGTTAGCTAGAAGTCTCCTAAAGCACCTGTCTTGGTGACTGGAGGCAACCTCCGGAAGTAAAACACAGGATAATGCAAAAGTGTCAAAAACTGCACTTCCTCCAAAATGGAGTCACTCCTCATGCTCTCCTGTGTTAAAATGTCCAACTTTACAGTATTAAAAAGCATATTCACAGCTAGGTGCAAAAATATTTGGGCTTTTATCATTTCACCCACATAACATGTCATCAGGTAGACGCAGAAACAGGAGAGACTCTGGAACAGATGATATACAAAAACAGTAGATGTGGGACACGGGAAAGACATAGTTACAGAAGGCACAGACGCACAAGCTGAACACAGTGACTGAGGAAGCTTTGCCTGTGTTTATTCTCTGTCCATGCAGAGCCCTGAATGTCAAAGTCAAAATCTTGAAGTGAATTCTGAATTTTATAGGGAGCCAGTGCAACTGGATCAGCAGAGGTGTAACATGAGAGTATTTAGAAGACTTGATCAGAAGCTTTGCGGCAGCATTCACAACAACAAGAGAACAAAGAATTACAATAATCCAAACGAGATGAGACAAATGCATGGATGACCATTTCTAGTTCTGAGCATGATACAATGGGACTCGGCTTAGCAATATTTTTTAAATGATAAAAAAACAGGAGCGAACCAATAAATTAGCATGAGTGTCCAACGTCAGAGCTGAGTCAAAAGTTACACCAAGGTTCCTGATAGGTCCTCTCACTACATTTGCCAAACCTTCTAAGTTTTCCATAACCATAGGTACCAATTTTGTGGGAGCAAAAAGAAGGACTTCAGTTTTCTCCACATTTACCTGAAGAAAGTTATTAGCCATCCATCCCCTAATGGAATCTAAGCACATATGCGAAATAGCTTGAAAACATATTGGGGCTTAAAAGAGATATATAACTGTTTAAAGCTGCAAGCAGCGTTATAGGGCCCTCGCACCCCGGCCCGTCGAGCTACGCCCAACACTTACACCCAGCACGTCCGATCTGATTTGACATTGATGGAATTCATACGTAGAACCACTAGCTAAAATTTCATCTCATTCAATTATGATTATAGTCATTCTGATAGGTGGCGCTCTAACCATTACTGGAAAATGGCATTACAAACATTTCTGAGCTCGACTCTCATCACGCCTGTGAAGTTTGAGAGACATTGGACATTGTGTTTTTGAGTGACAGCAGATTACTGCTTTTGGCGAGTGATTGAAACTCCACGTGCCGCCATGGCCACATCGTTTCCCTCAATGTAAAAAGCTTCGCAATTTAACATCACAAAGGTCTTTAGATTCCATGCACCGAAGATCGAGTCAATCTGATGAAATACCTGGGAGGAGTTCGTCAAAGTACGAAGCCTGAAAAGAGGGGAAAATGTCGCCAAAATTACACTTTAATTTTAAAATGGCTGACTTCCTGTTGGATTTTGGATATTACTCCAAGAGACTTTTTTGTACATCTGGATATCTTACATAAGCTTACCAGGTTTCAGACTCATAGATGCAACACAGAACCGGGGCTGATGTTTTGAAATTTTGTAGGGGGCGCTGTGGCGCCATTTTGCAATATTCCATGAAAATGATCACATAACAAGAAAGTCTTCATCACATTGCAGGTGTCAGCCAAATTTCAAGAGTTTTTGAGTATTTTAAGTCCCTGAAAAGCCACTTCAT
>VUQR01031868.1:0-16312 GCA_015108515.1 Hemichromis elongatus | reverse complement strand
TAACAAAACGAGCCGTTTATTAAGGCTGCTAAAGAAGTACAAAGCAAAAGGCAAAGGCGAAACTAAACAATAACCTAAACTGGGTGAACTAAGATAAAACATGAAAAAACCTTGAACATGGAACCTGGGACAACAGACGACCTGACAAGGAATGAATAGAAACTCACAGACTATATACACACACACACACACACACACACACACACACACACACACACACACACACACACGGGTGATTAGGGGAAGTGGAAACACATGGAGAACAAGCTGACACTAATCTGACATAACGAGACAAAGGAAGCAAAGCTGACTACACAGACAGGACTACATGAACTTGACATCAAAAGACACACAGACATGAAAACACATGAAGGACAAGGGAGACTTAACACAGGGGTTGGAAACAGGAGGGGAAACTAATAAACAAATGAACTTGGATAACCTAATGAACTTGAACATAAACCATAAACATCAAAATAAACTGAAACTCAAAACGCTGGGTCAAAAGACCCAGGATCGTGACACTGAGTCCATCCTGTCTTTTAAATTGCGTGTTAAAACCTTTTATTTTAGTCTGGCTTTTGATTCAAACTAGTATGTTACTTTGTGGGTAGTTATGTTTGTTTTACCCATATTCTTTATATTGTTTCCTGCCCTCCTTTTAACTGTTTCTTTTTATTCTGTCTTATGCTATTGCTCTGACCGTCTGTGAAGCACTTTGAGCAACTTTGTTTATATAGAAATACATTTTGATTTGATTTTGAAAGGCTGAGAGTCTACAGCCCATATTGTGTTCAACATAAAAACCATAAAAATATAATTTTGTTGTGGGGAAATTCTAAAAGTTAAACTCAAGTTTCTTTCTAGTAAACTGTCTCTGTTCTAGGTGCTGATCGCTTTTACAACAACATTGAGGACATGATCGGATACAGACCCGTGTCACTGATCAAGTACTGCTGGCTCTATGCCACCCCTCTTATTTGCAGTGTACGTTTCTAAAGCATCTTCTGTACACATTTTATCAATATGCTCTGTTCCCATCCAGTAATGTTTATTATTTATATGGTTTTGCTTTGAAGGGAACACTGATATTTTTGCTCCTGAGGTACACCCCACTCAAGTTCAACAACACCTACGTGTATCCTTGGTGGGCTTACTGCATCGGCTGGTTCCTCGCCCTGTCGTCTCTTTCTATGATCCCAGTCACTATGATCTGCAAACTGGCCAAAGGAAGAGGGAGTCTCTGGCAGGTCTGTGATGTTAGTGTCGGCTGTTGGTACTTTCAATTTTTGAAGACTCATAACCTGAAAATAACTGACAATATTAATTCCTTTACTTAGCGTCTGAAGACCAGCTCCCAGCCTGCAAGTGATCTTCGAGGAATGGAAAAGGAAATGATAAATGTCCATGATTCACTACGTGCCCCAATATAACTGTTCAGCCATATTCACTAAAATGCAAATCTTTAAACATACCTTTTATTTTGCATTTTAATTAATACTTAAGCATCGGGTCCTCTTTTATACATATATATGGTGGCTGGTATTAATATTTTTTATAAGGTGAAAGGGTCTATCTGAAGCATGAAATGTGTAATTTTTTTGGGATCTGTTAGAGGTTGAATGTATAAAATACTACACTGTTATGGAGCCTGTGATATGAATTTAATTTGCATTTGAATTACCTCCAACCCTAACAACAACATTTTTACTTGTTTTAGCAAACTCACTAAAAACACACAGATGTTTATGTAGCTACTTACCCCTACAGGCAGGGCATTAGAACACTTGCTGACAGCATGATATTAAAAAGAAACTTACAATTATTATTAATAGACCAACACAGTGAATGGAGATTTTAAAACTCATCAAAAATGTTGAATTTCAGTGTTCACCGTGACAGCATAACCAAGCTTTTTGTTTTTTTAAACTAAAGCGAGGTCTTTTAGTGTTTAAAAGTATTGATCTCAAAACACGTATTCATAGTTTAACACATTTTTATTTCACCTAATATTGTAACTGCAGCTAGCTGTCTACAACACCAAATACAAGTATTTATTCTTATTTTTTATGATGAAAGTATTTGCTTCTTTATTGATTTCCCACATAACAGCAACTGCTACTTCTATTACAATGTGTTATTGTGATGTTATTTTATAACAAAATATATATATTTTCACACAAATTGAAAAGTAAAATGGTGCTTTTCGTTCCTCTCTCAGTCAGAGCCTATTTTAGAAATTATGTCTGTGTTTTTTAAATCTAAATATTTTTAATACATTTTTTCCATGTTCTAAATAATTAAATTACATGGACAGCTGCATAGAAACACCTTCATAACATTTAAAATAAAAAAAATAGCTTTACTAAGCTTGTAGCTTTATTTTGGTTAAAGCTACAACATACAAGATACAAAATGCTTTATACCGTACACGTGAAATAAAAAAAAATAATTGTGTACATTTCATAGAACAAAGTTAAGGATTTTCACAAGCACTGAACCTAAAATGTTGCTGACAGAAAATGTCAAGGTTGCACATCAAGTTTTCAGTGTTGTGAACCCGTGAAATGCACTCAATACAAGCAACAGAGGTCAGTTTTGTTTATGTTTTTACTTCTTTAGTCCACCCTATTTTTTTAATTACCTGGAACTGAGCAGTAACTATGAAATTGTGTCCTTTGGAAAGATTTCTCCTTGACATTTTCTGGCATGTTCTCCATGTTGCTTGCACTGCACACACATATCAGGAAACACTTGGCTTACAATCCATGTGTATTTTAAGCATTCGAATAATATTTCATGATATTTACTTTTATAAACCAAATAAATATACCTCTTTATGTCCGTTAAAAAAGTGGTTATATGTTTGCTGCTTACATTTATAACGAACTCTTAAAATGCCTTAATTACTTTTACTTTAAGGTGCATTGTATTTTCTTCGATTATTGTATTGGTAAAGGTTTTTTTAAATGTGTCTCATATTTCACCTTGAATTTGTATAATAAAATACTTTGGGGAATCATTTTCACTGTGAAGGCTTTTGTGTAATTTAAGTGAATATGTTGAGAGAGTGTGACACATACAAACTCTATGGTGCAGGCTCTGGGAGGGCCAATCCATGACTGACCCGTTTCCATTGTCATGCTGGAAAATAAAGCTGTTGCCAGTCTAGATGGTGTAAGGTGTGTGACAACCTGATGGTACTTTTCTGTGTTCATAATCCCAATCATTTGAACAAAATCCCATACAACTACCTGAAATTCAGCTCCTCCACCATGTTTTAGAGATGGTTGTAGACACTCGTATCTCTCTCCTGACCTGCTTTTTTTATACCTGCCACTTCCTTTAAAAAACAAATGACCAACCATGTCATTGGGCCCTTCATTTTACCGATATGCAGTAATTGATATTTCACCGATGCTGCTCACCTTTAATTGCTCTCTCTTTTTTGTTCCTTGCAGAGTTAAAACTTATAAGCAATGCACGATGTAACGATCAATAATTTGGCTCAAATACTTAGTTACACTATCAAAACAAATTAAGTATGAATGTCTAACAGTTTGATGGGTTAATATTGTCCACAATTTATTTGCACAGCTGAAATAAGTTTAGCTTACACAAGAAAGATGTTCATTTAAAAAAATGTTTATTTAAAAAAAGCAAACAAACAAGCAAAAAAAAAGTTTCATTTAACTGGATACATTTGCTCTGAGAATTTTGATATCATCAGCTGGACGATCTTGGCTGTTCGTCTCCACCATCCCAATCCGATTCAGCACTCCCATCCCTTGACATACTCTTCCAAAAATACTGTGCTTTCCATCCAACCACTGAGTGGGTGCGAGGGTGAGGAAGAACTGACTGCCATTGGTATCCGGCCCTGCGTTGGCCATCGCCAGAATACCAGCACCTAACAGGCAAAGAAACATAAGAGGAAATTATAAATGTCCGCACTATCAATTATCACACAGGATCATTGGACTCAGTTTATTCAGCCATGAACTAAAGCAGTGGTCTCCTCCACGGACCGGTTTATGTCCGACAACATTTTCACGGACCGGCCTTTAAGGTGTTGCGGATAAATACAACAAAATAAAACCAGTACCGGTACCAAAAAAAAAAGGAAAATGTATTCATAACACACAATAAAAGACCCAGGGAAACTGATTTAACTATAAAAATAAATAATAACGATAAAAACCAATAAAAATCCTGAAAACCATAAATTTCACACCTGAACCTCAACTCTCGTGGCCCGGGACCAAACAACTCACGGACCAGTACCGGTCCCTGGCCCGGGGGTTGGGGACCGCTGAACTGAAAATCTTTACAAAATATTGGTATAAATAAACTTCATTTTTAGATTCAGTAAAACGTCCATGTGTGAACATGTGAATACCAGACATCATCATTAACACACATAAATAATTTAAAGGATTTGCTGCAGGGCTTTTCTTTATTTATAAGCCTATAAAAGCCGTTCATCTACACATCTATTCCACTGTTGTTCTTCTACATCCATTACCTGTGAATTTAAGTTCTGGGTGTAGTTCATCCTCGAACTGCTTGCCAAAAATGGAGGCACCACCTCGACCTGTTTGGAAAACAAAAATCACAAGTGGAGCATTGGGTGAGTTTACTGAAGACCATAAACACGTGAGATTAGTCAGAGTAGTAACAGAGCCACCTCATTAGGTATGCATATTCAACTACTCATTAAATAGCAGTAACTCTGCTTGTAGACAAATCCAAGATGACAATAAAGTTTAAACAGCATCAAAATGAAGAAAGGTGATATGAGTGACTTTAAACATGGTGTGAGTATTACAAAATTGCTGATCACACAACCATATCCAGGGTTACAGAGACCAGTCTGAAAGAGAAAACTCTCTCTGACAAAAATGACTCCAGAGGTCAGATAAGAATGCACAGAACTCTTTGAGTTGATATGAAGCCAACAGTAACTCAAATAACAACCGAAGTCTGCAGAACACACAGCGTATTGAAGCGTAAAGCAGACGGGATACAGAGGATCACACTGAGTGCCACTCCTCATGAAACTGAGGCTACATTTCACACAGCTGGTGTAAAGGTGTGGGAGATATTTGGTACCAAGTGAACATCATTTAGAAGCCAAAGTCTAATTGATTATTATTGCTGACCAAGCCCATTGCATTATAACCACAGTGCACCCATATTCTGATGGCTGCTTCCAGCATGATAATGCACCATATCACGAAAGTGAAATAGCCTGAAACTGGTTTGATTTACATGACAATGAGATCGGGGTCTCAAACTCGCAGCCTGGGGGGCACTTATGGCACACGTCACCCCTACTTGATGTGGAGAAATATAATGCAATTTGGTCCTTGAAGTTTTTTGTTAGGGAGCATTTGTTTGTGGTTGTGTGAGTTCTTTAAATTATTATTATTGTTATTTAATATGAAGGCAATATGAGCAGACAGTATAAACATGTTGAGGGATTGGCTGTGTTAGTTCAGTGAGAGAGTTATTTGTAACGAAAATAGTTTTCACTAGCAGTCAAAAACTAATGTGTACACTTATGTCTGCATTTTTGTTGTTGTTGTTATTTACAAATTAAATTATAGCAGAAGCACTGCCACGTGTCTGGCCAGAAAGAGAACAGCAGTTGCCCACAGATCATTTCAGTTTGAGACCCCTGCCATAAAGCAGCTTTGATGCAATTGGAGCTTAAATGGGAGATGTCCAGCAGACAAAGCTGAATGTTTCCAGCACCTTGTTCAAGTTGTGCCATGAAGAATGAAAATGGTTCTTTAGGCAAAAGGGGCTCCAACCAAGTACTAGCGTGGTGTACCTAATAAAGTGGCTAGTCAGTATGTATAAAAGAGAATTCAATATTAAGAAAATTATATATTTTTCTGGGAAAAATACAGAGATGCTTTTAATTGGAAAGAAATAGAGCAACTGTATAATATACAGTATTATAAGCATCTGTAAATATCATTTGTTTAATACAATAAACTGTTTAATACAATTCTGTATTAACAAACAAAGAATCTGGTTAAAAGTCATGTTAATCACCTGAACACTCGATCTATATTAAGAGTTCTGATTGATTATAATACTATGAGCATTAATGATTCCATAAAAGAATTTTGGAACCTGGCTGATTTACAACCAAATGAGCAGTAATGTAATTTTAGGCAGCATCAACATCAAAACTTTATTTATGGATTTTGCTTTGTGCACAGTCATAAAACAGTCATGTCAGTGTTTAAGGGGGGAAAACACAACACATAGTAAATTGGGACAAACTATAGGAAAAACATCTACGTTTAATTAGGTTCATGTTAAGGTGACTGACACCCTTAAGCAGCATTTAGCCTACTCAAAACATGAACCTGTTACCTAATATGTGGTACCCAAACACGAAGCTGTGATGAACCCACCTGTTCCTGTGGGATCTCCTCCCTGCACCATGAAGTCTTTGATGATCCGGTGAAACTTGGTGTTGTTGTAGTAGCCTCTTCTGGACAGCTCTGCGAAGTTCTTGCAGGTCTTTGGTGCATGGTTCCAGTACAGCTCCACCACAACAGTCCCCATCCTGCAACGCACGGTCAGTTAGCATGTCTTTAGCGGCTCTGAATAACAAAGGCTCTCTTACACCAGTTTTTAGCGGAAAATACGCTCTGCTTTATGCGGTTTGTTAAAATGATTCTGAAAAAAAAATACAAAGTTTGTTAACGCAACAGACACCAACACTCCAGGTACATCAAAGCTAGCCGAGTTAGCATCCAGTGTTTCATTGGAGACTTACGTGGACTCCAAAGCCACCGTGGGAGGCTGCCATGTGTCCGGAGGAATCCCCGACATTTTCACCTCAAACAGTAAGCTACAACAGTTTAAAAATATTTAGTTTATCTTTAGTTTTAATAAGTAGCCAGGAATTTATTAGCCAGCGAATTCATTCAGCACATTTCAAAAGGAGTTTCTTCTTCTATGGTTTACCGAGCATTTCCTTTGAATGTTGGAGAAAGGCTGCCCTCTGCTGGACGAACTAACATGTTGCCTTTACAGCTTAAAATTAAATGTTTATGAAAACCAGATGTTTTTTTGTTGTGTTGCTTGTGTTTAGCATTTTTTTTATCTGCAGATCTGCTGCAGCTTCTCAGAGGTACAGAATAACAGACGACTGTTACTAATAATAATCTCAAAAACTACATTACAAACTACATTTCATTTTCATTTAGGCTTTACTTTAAAAAAAAAAAAGTTTGGTTATCTGGAAACAAATTTTGCCTTGATAATATAGGTAAAGAGATTTCCAAATTTGTATCATATAAAAATATAATACATAATACCAATACATTAACAAAAGAAATTCATAGGAGATTTCTTTTTTTCTTTTTAACCATTGCATCTGTTACTTGTTTACATAGGACCAGGTAGGTTTGGACAGCTGTTTTTCCCTTCACGAATGAAGAGAGCATTTAAAAACTGTGGTAGGGTACATGGGGTGTGTATGTATTGCCCTGCTTGGAGTTTGTGCTGCACAGTATCTTAGGACAGAGACCTCTGATGTTGTGCCTGGAATCTGCTGGACCCACTCTAATAGTTTGCAACTAACAGCTCCTAATGCTCACCAAGCAGCTGGAAAATGTAGCGGCAACATGAGAAGTGAGCTGCTGGTGTCTACAGCAAGTCTACACAGTTTAGCCAAGCAATCAGGCCTGATGCCATAGGCAGGTCCTTTGCTGCAGCTCAAGAGGACCTCAGCACTTCATTTAGTGTTAATCTGACATCTCCATTTGTGCTCCTGTAAATAAGGTGTACTGTGCAAAAAAAGGGTTATAGCTGCTGTTTAATCCCAGATTTTTGTTTAATCACTTCAGTTAAAGCTGAAAAGATTTTAAGCTCATAGTCATCATATTAGTTAAACTTAACTTTCTTGGTGGATAAAAATGACCAAATTATAACTGTCCAAAAATTACATTGACATAACATGTATTGGTAGTTATCACTCTTCACTCACTCTTCTCTTTTAAACTCAGATTTGATCCCACCATCACTCCTGTTTAAGCTGTATGGACATGAGACTCTCTTGAGGACGGAAGCTTGACAGTCCGTCTTTGAATGTGAATGAACACAATGAACAGATGCAGCTTTTGTTTGCTTTAGTTTTTATACAACTATATTAATATAATATTTAACAGGCATACTTCAAATATCTTTATTACATAGGTCCTACAAGATCCTGAAGAAAGAAACAACTGAACAGATCACACTCAGTGTGCAGGCCTGTGCTTTGTTCTTTGAGTTTCCAGAAGTAGAGTTGAGTACGATTCCTACTCTCTGGAAACATTTAGGGTTGCAGTGCATGTGTGGACAGATACTCTGCTCTGTCTCTTTTCTGAAGAAATCTCTGCCTGTGAAGCAACATCGTATGTCCTTCAGTTAGTGAATTTGTTGTTTCTCACGGATTTCTTTTTTGTCTTTTGCTCACTTCACACCTCAGTCGGTTAAGACAGATGGCTGCCTACCCTGATTTTGATTCAGTCAGAGTTGTCTTCCTATTGGCAGGGAGTAGTTTCCTTACTTCTCTCACCAAGACGAATAGTTTTGCTGGGGATCTATGTTTACATACACATCATGGGCATGAATGTCATGGTAATTTGGGGTTTTTAATGATTTCCAGTGTGGGTGATTGTACATCCACAAAACAAGAAACACTGCACAGCATGGTAAGGAATTTTCTTCTGCATTTTTATTTCTGGAAGTATTCTTAAAAGCATGGGACAAAAGCTTAATGCATGTTCTGGTTCGTGGCATTAAAGTGGGATTTGAATTAAAGGTCTTCCTTAAACAGGTTTGTGTTTACTCTCCCATTCATTCCAGGCTTGTTGATGATTAGTCATGATCACTGGTTGATTCAAGCATTGCTTGTTGACCCTGTCTAACACTGCCGCTCAACAGGAGAAAATACAAAAAAGCAAAAAAGTTAAACTTCCTGCACTGCCAGGAAGGTCAAGAACACAAAGAAAGGGAGAAATGTTGTGACTTGCACAGAGAAATGTAAACATAGCATCATTATTCATAAATCACGGTTTGGTTTCAAGCAAGCTTTACCAAAAATGACTTCCACAACTTCAGTTAAGACTAATTTAATTGGCCACAGGAATGCCAGTTTCAAGAGACTCCATTGGTTGGGAGGTAAAAGCTCTGTCAGAAAGAATATTAAATTACAATCTTGCTGAATGTTGATTCCATATGAGAGTATCTAAGAGGGTGGCTGTAGCTCAGGAAGTAGCGCAGGTCACCTACTGATTGGAAGGTTGGTGGTGCGATCCCTGGCTCCTCCAGTGTGCATGCCAAGTATCCTTGGGCAAGATATTAACCTTGCTCTCCGATGCATCCATCAGAGTATGAATATGTGTGACTGTGGTTAGACAGCACTAAGTGTAGTTAAAGTGCTTGTGAGAATGTTTGTGACTGGGTGAATGAGGCATGTTGTATAGAGCCCTTTGAGTACTCCGGGAGAGTAGAAAAGCGCTATATAAGAATCAGTCCATTTACCATTAAGACTTAAAATTGTATTAATCCACACCCAGAATTGATTGAGAAGCCTTATATACACTTCAGACCTTCTTCCCACTGTCCATTTGATACCGGACTGCCCAGTTCTTCCACCAAAGCCTCTCTGTGATGACGTATTTACTGGCACCATAAAAGCAGTGCTAAATGGTCTGTATTTATATAATGCTTTACTAGTCCCTAAGGACCCCAAAGCGCTTTACATTACAGTCATCCACCCATTCACACACCAGTGATGGCAAGCTACATTGTAGGCACAGCTGCCCTGGGGTGCACTGACAGAGGCGAGGCTGCCGGACACTGGCGCCATCGGTCCCTCTGACCACCACCAGTAGGCAACGGGTGAAGTGTCTTGCCCAAGGACACAACGACCGAGACTGTTGGAGCCGGGGCTCGAACCGGCACCCTTCTGATTACAAGACGAACTGCCAACTCTTTGAGTCACGATCGTGCCAAAGAGAGATCAAATACTTCAATTGTGGCTGTGAGAGAAGTTGTCATGGTATCTGCTTGCCTCTCTTTTCCATCTGTTTCTCCCCCTCCTTGGCTCTCTCTCTACCTACTCTCTCTCTCATTAAATTGCTGTGTTCCCTCGAGGTATCACTACCTACAGGTTTCCCCGGGTTCCCTAGCAGGCACATTTGGCTGTAAACAACTGTATTTAAGGATCAACTCTCTCCATCGGATCTTTCTGTCAGTTGGAGGATCGTTCAGGCTCTCTTTTCTACGTGACTTACCCTTTATCTCAATGTGCTTCTTGTAAATTAACAAACTTTTCCAGTCTGGTTTACATATCTACACACTCTACAACAGTGTCATTCGAAGATATCCCCTTTGACTGCAAAACATCCACAGCACATTCTCAGTGTGTTCTGCTTTAGAGATTGCCAGGGCTGTAAAACCTCTCCAGAAGTAAATGGTGACAAGTGGGATATCGACTGATGGACGTTCTCCTTCAAGATTTTCTTTAACAAGTCCAGTCGTGAAATTTCCTCATCACTAAATATTTCACAGTCAGCTTTTTAGTGTTATTATAACAAAGTGGGAATCCCACTGCACTCTAGAGCAGTGGAGACGTGGTCTCTGGAGTGATGAATCAAACTTGTCTTGCAATCCAAGGACGAGTCTTGGTTTGGCTGGACAACAGTACTTATCTGACTGCACTGTTCCAAACATAAAGTTTGGTGTAGGGAGGATTATGGTGTGGGGATGTTTTTCAGGAGTTGGCCATCACCCCTTAGCTCCACTGAAAGGAACTCTTGATGCTTCAGCATACCAAGAGATTTTGGACAATTTCATGCTCTTATGTTTGAAGGAAGTTTAAGAAGCTAAACCTTTGTAATAAAATCTGAAATACATTTTTTTTTAAAAGTTTTAAGAAAATACAAAGACTACTAGCTACAATCAGATCAAAAACTAAATGACAAATACTGTATAAAAATTGTATTTCAGCAATATTAAAGCAGTGTGGGATCCTGTCGACAGACAACATTCAAAGAAGCCTGGAGAACTGTTCCTGAAGACTAGTTAAAGAACTTATTAGAAGGTTTGCCTAAAAGAGTTCAGACCACGTTGAAAAATAAAGCTGATTCAAGCTCATTAGAATTGTGCAAACCCTGTTTTTGCCTCACATGTTTGCATGTTTTAATTATTTCCTAGCAAAATATAAAGAGATGAGCAGCAGCTCAAGACTTTTGCACCACACTACTTGTTTTTTATATAATACATATTATATTTTTGATTTCTATTTGTTATTTTTAATACTAATAGTTCTACTTTTTCTTTTGATTAACTAAAATTATGAATGCAGGACTTTTTTGTAAAGGAATAAAATCACTGGTTAATCAAAGAGATTTTGCTGAAAAGAACAAATTACTTGTGGGAAAGCTGAAGAGCCAACACTGGCAGCGAAGGAGCAAAGTATCAGTCTCCACTCAGAGAGAGGGATCAAAGATCCTGAGGTGCCCCCTGCTGTGACTTTGAAATAGTGAGCTGCTCATAAATAGTCCTTGGGGAGAAATGACAGAAAGGAATACAAGTAATTTAGTTACTAGGTACTTGGAGGGAATATAATACTAGAACAAGTTAGGAGGAGAGTAGATGAAAGCATAAATATAAAGCGATACATGAAATAGAAAACATTAATAGCTAAAAAATCAAAATGATATATTTAGTTTCCTTAGCAACTCAGGTTATCCAAAAAGTTAAAAGTAAGTAAAACGTGACCCACATTCTTATTGTTGTGTTTATTTAGCATGTGCACAGTGGAATTGAGCACTAGAGTCATTTTACCCTCACAAAAATGGCTGCTTTGTATTTTGAAGACGCAAAGACCGACTGAGATGGTGCTGAGTTCAAAATGCAGTCCATTTTCTATTCTATCTGCTGCACAAAGTCCAGACAGGCTCAATACAAGGGTGAGAAAGAAACCCTGAACTAAAAAAGGAACATGTACATTGGTTGCACACAGATGTTTTGCATTTGCAGCAACTTAAACAATTGACTTAAATTAACACTTTACTTTAAAACATGAAGCAATTGTGTTAAATAAACCCAAGATGCTTACATATATAAATAAAATTGAATTGAATTGAATTGAATAAATCCAAAAGATGGCAAGGCTTCTTTTTTCACTGTATTTAGCAGTTAGTTAGTCGCCAGCTACAAAAAATAATAGTTCATCATTGTTTTACAGCCCACAAGGGATAGTTTAGATCACTTTGTCAATCCATTCAAAATGGTCTAAACAAAAGGCAGCAATGAAGATCTGATGGGAATTTTCCAGCAGTATCAATAAATATTCTCTGCTGTGGTACTTAAATGCTAAATGGGCACCCAGAATATAAGGGTGAACAATCCAGAACATAACTGCCTGTAGTCAAGCGAGATCAAAAGATGTCTGTGTGCCACTAATTTGCAATGCAAACACTCAGTGTGAACACATTTAAGAGAGCAAACAAAATAGGATTTTTTTTTTACATTAACCTGAATTGAATCAAGTCCGGCACGGTGGTTAGCACCGTTGCCTCACAGCAAGAAGGTCCTGAGCTCAATTCCACCATCATGCCGGGGTCTTTCTGTGTGGAGTTTGCATGTTCTCCCCAGGTACTCCGGCTTCCTCCCACAATCCAAAAACATGCAGTTAGTGGGGATAGGTTAATTGAAAAATCTAAATTGCCCATAGGTGTGAGTGCGAATGGTTGTAGGTGCAGGTTTTAGATGTGTCCATGATCCATCACAGCTGATTTAAATTGCGAAATGACCTCCTCCACATGTCTTGTAGTTCTGCAGAGGCCTGCTAATGAACTAATCATTTGATTCAGGTGTGCTGACCTAGGCTGAGCTCTAAAACCTGCAGGACACCGGCCCTCGAGGCCTGGAGTTGCCCACCCCTGGGGTAGACGGAGACAAAAGGATGTCTACAACCCTGCAGTTCACACAAATCCACAACTTTAAGCATAATAATGACAACATTCTAGCATTTCACTCAAACATAACTCTCCCCAGATTCAGATAATAAAGACTACACTGAGACTAGAGAAACGTCATCTAAAAGGCCATTTTACATGACATCTTTACTGACCAGTGTGAAGCTGAATGGCACAATAGGGTTGCTTCTACCTACTTGCAAGGAAGGTTGTCACCATCTTCAAAGCATTTGTTGCATATAGTCATGTGAAAATAAAATTTTCACCAGACTCTATGTAGCCCTGTGAAAACGTGAGTGCGTCCTTACTGCTTGTATGGGAAATAAGATGCTAATTACTTAATTACAAATTGCAGACCTGGAAATGCACAGAGCTGAAAGGCATATGCATTTTTTAAGAGCAACATAACTTCCCCTACAGATGATCTTCTTCAAAGTAGGCCTTGCATATTTCATCAAGACAATGCTAAACCACACACTGCAGTGTGCACACTACAGTATAGCTTCATAGTAGAAGAGTCACAATTTTTCCATAAGTTTCCTTCTAAAAATAAACAAAATATCTACATCTTTATTATTAAGAAGGTAACATGGTGCTAAGGCATTTAGCTGAACTTCATCTAATGGAAAGAAATGTACACAGGCACTGCACACAGAAAACAGCATATAATGAGGCTTTGGAAATTCTTGGCTTCCCGGCAAAGGCTCTCTTGGGGGCCTCAGTATTAAGTGTTTAAAATTCCCTGCATGATCCTTGCATGTTTTATTACACAAAACTATAATAATGTATAACAATATGTATTAATGCAAGAAGACTGAGATGAGGCTATTTTTAACTTGGTTAAAAGAGCACTATTACTGTAGTTGTTAGTCATTCATAGCTCATTCGAGACAGTGAGTTCTGCTTTCTAAGCCTTCAATACCATGCTCAAAAGGAGATTAGTCACACATACTTCTCTCTCCTGTTTGTCGGCTATATGCTGGAAAATTACTTTTGGGTATAAATCTAGAGGTCCCCCTTGTGGCCGTGCAGTTCATTAATTAGATAACCATTAGGTAACCCGATACAGATCTACATTAGACAGTCCCCAGCCAGTCAATCCGGACACTCAGGAGTCTTCGCGAGTATTGCCATTAGACCACCTCTTGCTCAGCAGTATGGCAGATTCTCTGTGCAGCTTGTTTCATCTCCCCACAAAGAGCAGTTCAAAAACTGTTGCAGAGCGTGGCAAGTGGGGCAGCAAAAAGGAGTTCATCCTGTCTGTGGCCGGTGCTATTATTGGACTAGGCAATGTGTGGAGATTTCCATATCTTTGCTACAAGAATGGTGGAGGTAAGTATTTCTATTTGTTATTCTTAATTAATAAAAGTGTAGTATAATGGCTGATCACAGTGTTTTTTCTTAAAGAATTGAGAAGATATGGTTTTATTATTCACTAAAGCACAATTATGGGCTTTAATTAGACATTTTTATTTGACTGCCAAATGCTTTCATTTTTATTTTCAAAGTCTTGTTAAAAACTGCAAATGATTAAAACCATCCAGTGTGAAATGTATCTGCTATCCGTATGTGTCTCTGTCTGCCTGTTTGATGATTAAGGATTTGACAGGTTTTGAAAGGCTATAAAAATAATGTTCTGTCTGCATCTGTGCCAAAAAGCACAATCAGATTCTTTGCTGGAACCCTTTAATTTAAGTTCACATTAGTCCACTTGAATGAAAAATATCCAGATACAAAGAGAATGAGAAAATCCCAGATTTGTATTTACAGCATCCTGTGATGTGATGGTGCTAAACGGGTAACTAACTGGAAATTGTAAAAATTTCACGTGCCACATGGGATTTTGATGATAACATTCCAAAAATGAATGAATGAATGAAATCAAACAAACATAAGACAGATGAAATAGTATTGACTTAACTCTCAGGGATGGAAATCTTTCATCAGATTTGTCAAAGGCATTTCAAACAAATAAACCCCAGGCCTTACAACTATTTTCAGCTTTTGTAAAATGATGACAGTACATACATTTTCTAGCTTCTATCCTTGAGAAAATTACAATCTGCTCATAGAGATTATGAGCCTTTGTTACAATTTGATCAAGTGTCGCCATAACAAGTGATAAATTCAGGGTTCTTATTTCCCATCCTTTTTTTTTTCCTATCGAGTAAAGCCCTATCATCATTCCAACCATGTCAATGAAGAATCACCATATTTGTTCTTAATTAGTCCAGCTCGACCACACTGTGTCTCTACCCAACTCACACTCTGTTTTGACCAGGAGGACAGCCAGAAAGAAGGTAGCAGGAAACAACACTCAAAACTCATAGATGTTGAAGGTCACACTTGCTTCACAATGGAAGAAAGTGAACTGCAGCAAAACTGCCCCAGAAAGAAATCTAGTTTAAGTTGGCATTCTTGGGTTGGGGTTAGAGAGGGGTTGTGTCACTTCACAACACTACAAAGTATTTTCTTGGCTCTGATTTGAAAGAACGCTCATGTTCAGCTAATCCCTTTCTTGTCCATGACACTGTAAGTGGCTGGGTTATAGCTTTTGATAGTTAAGCATCACTACTGATTAAGTCAAATTTAAATTTTTTTATTTATTTTTTTGGCATTTATTTGATAGAACAATAATTTGTCACCTAGCGTAAAATATTACACTTTGGTAATGAGAACGTGTTGGAGCAACAGGAAAATGAGGAGAGAAGACATGCAGCAAAGGGCTGCAGGTCAGGCTTAATCCTGGCCCAATGCACCACCCTAGCTTATATTCATTCAAATTCCCTTCAACTGTGTCCTTTATGTGAAAATACAGGTCAGAGACAGATCATGTAATATTTCACTGGTGTGAAACTGTCACTGTTGACATAAGCAAAACATCAACTCTAGCCAATCAGAAAAGTCTACTTCCATTAACAAAATAATGAAACATTTGTGGTGTACCCCAAGGTTTCCTGCTGGGCCCATTTCTTTTCAGTCCATTCATAACACCTTTAAAGTCTATTAACTACAGATATGTCATGTTTCTATAGCTGCATTTTTCTGTTATTATGATTAAAAAGCATATCCTAGCATTGCACAAGTACTTATTGTCTTGAAAGATGAAAATGATTAAAATACTTTTCATATACATAGTATACTAGTCATGTGCTTATGGTAGTTTGTTGTCACCTGCAGGTGCATTCTTTATCCCCTACGTCATTTTCCTTGTGACCTGTGGCATACCTCTGTTTGTGCTGGAGACAGCACTGGGCCAGTACACCAGTCAGGGGGGGATCATGTGCTGGAGGAAGGTCTGCCCCTTGTTT
>VUQR01031867.1:0-12467 GCA_015108515.1 Hemichromis elongatus | reverse complement strand
GATCTGATATCCTCGTGTTGGTGTTGTTCCCACATTATCATAATTCATGTTTTTTCAGCATTCCAAGTGACCAATCACCTTCTTGTGACGTCATACTTTTGCGACTTCGAAAAATAGCCGCCTTACAAAAACAAATGTTCAGGGAAAATTGCAGTAGCTTCCGTCATCACTTTATAAACATAAGTGAAGACAATTTGAACTAAGAGGCCTACACTAATGGTTGTGTTCTGTATCTATGAATCAAAAGGGTTAGGGTTAGTTTCAAGGCGGGTCTTTCGAAGTCACAGAAGTATGATGTCACAAGAAGGTGATTGGTCACTTGTAATGTCGCCCCTGGAAAAACATTAATTATGATGATGTGGGAACAACGCCAACACGAGGATATCAGGTCGTGCGTAAAAACACACCCAGTTGGACTTATCCGCACGTCTATTGCTACAGCCCTCACCAAACACTTGTGTCCCAATTGTCTGCACAGACAAACAAAGTCAGCGTGCATGAGTTAGATACAGTACATGCTTTTCTATGTGTGTTTGCTTGTGAAATGAGTGTGCGCGGTCACCCGACCCTTTGATTCGACATGTGGGAGTCGCTCTCCATTAAGACGAGAAGCGCGACCTGTGTCACTAATTACAGGAGGGAGCTAAGCTGAGGGTCAGGGTCTCCACCCACTTCGCCCCGCTCCAGCTCAATCCCACAGCTTGAGAATCAACAATGATCAGACAAGTTTGTGATATAAATAGAAAGGCAGAGCCACTGCTCTGTTATTCCAGGTGCCCAAAGACCAAACCCTGGTTGGCAGCCTAATTTGTGGACTTGATGCTCCCTTGAAATTTTGGTTGGTGAAATATAGTAAGAACATATACATGGGCATGCAGATGTGCAGGGGATAGGAACGTTCAGCATGACTGTTGGTATATGATTTGTGGGCACCAGCTGTTGCCACCATGTATACTGTATGACAGGGAAGTACCACTAAACTGGTGACCCAGCAAAACAGTGTTGACTTTAGTGGCTGTGCAGCTGGGAACTCCAAGAAAGCCCAAAATAAAACAGATAATTTACAGAACAAGAAGAGGAAAAGCTTAAACAGAAAGACATCTGACTCAAGATTTAGTAAGTACTAAAACTGATAGAGATGATAACTGATTTTTGATCTGAAAAACACAACTCTTACGGTCGTGCTTCTTTGACGTTTGGGTGGTTGATCAGCGAATTAGTGCAGCTAAAATAGACGTTAAAAGTAATACACTTTGAGCTGTCTCTCCCAAACTATCATCAGTAGATTTTACACTTGTCAAAATTAATAGAGTTACGGTAACCCCCAGCAGGCCATTTCATGTCTCCAAACTTGGAGAGGACTAGAAGCAGTCGTCCGATCAAGTGATGTAATTTAATCATGCAAAGTGATGAGCAGATATGCATTCACATTACTGCAGAATTCTTGTATTTTAAATCTGGGTTTTTTTGGAGGGGGACTGAGGGACTCGCTGCCCTTTCAGAACCAAATCTCACAGCCCACAGCAAAGACTGCTTTCCGTCTGCCTGTTATGAGCAAATGAATTGAAATATCTTTCTTAGGTATGCATCATGACTGTGTGAGACCTTAGTCTACCCGGCAGGCTGTCACAGAGTTTACGAGCGCTGAACGCGCTTCGAAATGAGGTGGCTTTGAAATGAAGAAATGAACCGTGAAGTAGAAAATTGGGCAAATCTGACGTGACACAGTCAAAGTCAGGAGCGTAATCATCCTTATCAGCTAGTGGAGAAGTGATGCGAGCAACAATGTTCTTCTTTCTCTGTGATTTTCTGTGGGTGATGTCGGTATTTGCGCAACGGCAAGAGACACAAAGTTCTGCCGCGTCACAAGATTTGATGCTCTCAAGGATTTGTCATAATCGGAATGCTTTGTCAGCCAAATTTGGATCATTCTTACTAAAGGGCACTCGTGCTTGTGCAGTTTGTACGTACCTTTTCTGGTCTTGCAGTCATGCAGGCACGACACCAGATGTCTTGCTACCCTGTCCTTATGGATAAAGAGCCTGCTGGGGGCCATTTTGACTGACCAGTGATTTTTCCCACATAACCCTACAAAAGAAGTCAAATGGAGGGGACCTTTTAAGTCTGACTTCTAGATGTTAATTGAACAAAAACAGCCATTGGAGCCAAGGGGGGCATCATACAAAAACATAGTTGTTGGTGTAAGACTATAGATGTGAACAAAAGCTATACTGTATATACAAGTGCTGTGCAAAGGTCTTGAGCCAAAACTCATTTCTTTTATTTTAAATATTTTTCAAGAAAATGTGAAAGAGTTGCAGCAATTTATTAAAATGTGCAAACATAAATGTAAACACAGAGTCTGTAAAATTCTACAGAACTTGAAAGTCAATATTTGGAAGGATCAGCTTTATTCTTCAATATAGCCTAAACTATTTTGAGACCTTTCAGGAATAGTTCTTCGGGCTTCTTGAAATGATTTTAAGATTTTGACTGACTTTTGTTCCATTCTCTGTTAGGATGATCCCACACTGCTTCAATAATTTTGAGGTCTAGACCAGGGTTCTCGAACTCCAGGCCTCGAGGGCCGGTGTCTTGCAGGTTTTAGATCTCACCCTGAATCAACACACCTAAATCAAATGATTAGTTCATCAACAGGCCTCTGGAAAATGTTTTTAAAGTTTTTAGATACAAATATTGGTACACCTATATGTACAATGGCAACAACACCACCAGCTATCCCATTTAAAGCCAACCGCAAGCAGGGTAACTACTCACCCTTTGTTACTTTGCACCAGCTTGGACACATAAAACACACCAGATGTGGATGTGCATCTTGCATAAATGGCTCTGCCCCGCTGCTACAGCAAAACAACACCAATGACAACCGAGCGATACACAGCTGGAAATGACTGAAAGATCATAGTTTCGTAACTCATTTAAACAACTGCCTTGCTGTGAGCACTAAGTTCCTACAAATACACATCGTTTTTTGTCTGTCATCTGGCTTCAAACTGGTCTTTTTAAAATTAAATACAAAACTATTACTAACTAAGCATTTTCACTGTAACTGTGAAATTAGGGCTTTGTTATTCCGGAAACAGAACAAAAACAGTTGCTTTTTCCCTTTTACTATTCAAGCAAAAAAGGACCTTGTTTTTTTTGTTTGCTTTATTACAGTGTTTTTCGGCAAGATCACAATTATTACTCTTTAAATTTATCACCACATTTTCTCTGGGGACACAAGGTTCTACTTGAAGCTACGAAAAGACACAAAAACACCCTGCTTTAATTGTTTGTTTACAATACAGCTTCCTTGGCCTTGAGCGGAGACCAAGCTAAAACAGTTTTTGAAAAAAATAGCACATTTTTTCACAACATGCAACTGCTTGTTTGTGGCTTGGTCGGCCTGTTGCTGTGTTTATCTTGTATCTCCCTTCTCTGATAATGGTTTTCCTGGTGATATGTGGGAAACGCAACCAAACGAAGAAGTGAACTTTTGCGAACAACCAGTTATGAATCTCAAGCTCTTCTGTATTTTTTGTCACGTATACTGTTGGAAGGCTCATTTTAAACATGGTTTCAGACCATCAGGCCTGCACATGACCAAGTTATTCCTGTGAGACAACAACTCGGGCTTTAGACTGTTGTAAACATTTGGATTCAGTAGCTTCACCCACCTGCAGTTGAAATCTTCTGTTTGTAAGAGGAAACCAATCAAAATTAAGTTGGCTTAAAGAAAAGATGACCAGACAATGAAAGGTGCTAAAACAGCTTCTTTCATCCCATAACGCCAAGAATAAGATGAACGAGGGATATTTTAAATATCCTACACTCGTCTTTTGGGGATCAGTAGTGATGCTTCTGAGTCATGTTTGATGCATACCATAGATAAACATGTCAAAATACAAACAGCTGGGTGCATACTCATGCCTTCGTGTACATAACAACAACAAGAAAAACAAATCCGGTATTTTTTCCGGCATGTCATGCCGTTTGGGTTTTTTTTCCCACATACCCATTGATCAAACTAGAAAAGTAGCCTTTACAATGGAAAACAGCTGCTGTTAACTGCCAAGCAACTTTGCTTCGTATGTATAAGTGTCGCACAGCATCTTGAACCCGAAGAAGTTTTCCCGCTGGGTGTGTTTTCACAGAGAGCCGGCTATCTGTTTGCTTTAGGTTTTATGCTTGGACGTGCATGTAGCCACGTGCGTGTCTCAAAGATTTATAGATGCACAGAACAGCTAGGCTTGAAAGGTTATAAAAAAGAATCAGGAAAAGAGTCTCAATAATACTAGAGAAGAATGACTCAGACATGCAGAGAAAATTAAACACTGTCGCACTCAACGATACTCAACGATAAGTTCACAGTCTGTAAGTTACGGGAAATCTGAAGTTGAGCCAGGAAACACTTAGTTTAGATAAATGTATAGCGTGAAAGCAATGGCAACCCCCCCCAAAAAACTTTTAGTCCATCTGAATCTCACTTATCAGATTTAGAGATGTAGATGGACAGATTTTATTATCTTTTGACAGAGCCGGACTAGCTGTTTTCCTATTTCCTGTCACTGTTTCCTGTTTTGTGATAAGCTAAGCAAGTCGGCCGCTGGATGAAGCTCACGTACAAACACGACAGTGGTATCGATTTTCTTATCCAACTCTTGGCAAGAAAGCAAATGTGCATTTTCCCCAAACGTCAATGTACTCTCTCAACCACATATCATATTATGGTCTCTTAAACCCTGTAAGGAGAAAAACAGAGCATGCAAGCTAAGAGCATGCAAAAATCCATGAATGTCTGTGGTGTGCTATGTAAATCGCCTTCTGCCACGTGCGCTGTGGGGGTGTTTGGGTGGGGGGTGGATAAAGTTCTGGATGGGAAAACAGAAAAATGCTAGAAAGGGTAAAAAAAAAGAAAAGAGCTAAGACGAAGAGTTTGTGATTTATTACATTTCATTGTGTGGCACAAAACAGATTCAGAAAAAGCAGGTGTTACACTATACAGCACACAGGAAATGAAAAGAAAGTCCTGAGGAAGGATCAAGAAGGGTGGAGTGAGAGACGATGAACAGGAAGAAATTATTACCTAATCAGTTTGTGACCCCTTTCTTGAGGTCAGCAGAAGAAGATGAAGTGCAATATTTGAAAGCTAGGGGTTTTCCAACGATCTTTGCAAAGTGCCTTCAACAGAGACAAACACACTGATTCCACCAGGAAGCGCAGACTCATGCACGCACGCACGCACTGTTAGAGCAGCCCTTAGATATGCAGTACATTTGTACTTATCTGAATGTTAATGAAAGTTATCTAAAATAGATCTAATGATTAAGAAGTATATAAGATACAGAATGTGACAGTGCTTTATTGCTTCCTGACAGATGTGCTGGCTCAGAAATTCATCCAGCTGTGAAAAAAAATTATTGTCATTTCAGCGATGGAGAGAGCTACATGCATTCCTCTTTATATTTTTATAAGCCATGACAGCACTTTAATAATAACAACATGTGTGTCGACGTACGTCTGTCAAAGAATTTGCGCACACGCACAGAACCACTCAAGTCTCAGATCTAATATCTAGTAGCTGTCTATCTCTCGCAGTAGCAGCATTTCTCATCAGACTTTGCTCACCAGCAAGGCCGGGATAGAGCTGACGCTTGGTCCTGCAGAACAAACAGACTGCATAAAGCACGCCTGTGTGGTGCTAAGTCTCACACTGAAGTGAGGGGCAGAAGAGAGAGCGGGAGAAAACATAAAGGCTTTTCAAAGAATGATGAGAGGGAGGTAGATATAAGAGCAATGCACAGTGAAATGATGAAATGGAATAAGAGACTTATAGTGCAGAAAAAGTTTGGATCTTGTAACAGCTTTTTGGAAAACCTTGTCAAAACTGAGACCATGTCATAAAATATTTCCAGAGGGGGGGAAAAAGTGAGAGCCCTACACAGTATGTGACTGTGGTCAACTGAAGCATGCGACTTTTCTCATGGGCCCCAACAAAAGACCTTTCTAGGACTTTTACAGTGCTCTGTTTGACACAGGGAGGTGTGATTTCAGCACAGACATGATCCATTCCAGATATAAGCTACACTACTGATATATGTAATGGTCAGTTAGCATGTCAGCAAGTTTATCCACTATTCAGGTATACTTCTACTGTACCGACAATGTGTTTGGGATCCAAACTAGTGGCTGAAATGTAGATCAGAATCATAACAAAATGAGAGAAAAATCTCTTTCTCCTGATCTCTTACTGTCAACGATTTGAATTGAATTTAGATTCGTCACTCTACAAGACCTGTTGCCACTTATTTCCAGTCCAGTTCCTATAAATTTGGCATACCTCAGCCTTTTCTCCCCATTTTCCTTCCTTAAAAATAGCTTCTTGACAGCCATTCTTCCACTGAGATCATTTTTGATGAGGCTTCAGCGAACAGCAGTTGGATTAGAGGGCCAGATGCATCTCTCGGGTCCTGTTATGTCTTTGCTGGATTTCATAAGTACATGACTTTCAGATAATGCTAATATTATTTAGATCATTTCTTTAAAACCTGAAACTTTTTCATTTGTCAGACACAACACCGGTTAATCATTTAAGTTAGCAGTTTTTGCTTGAATGGTTCACATGTCAGTGTTAAGTGGTTTAACAAACAAACAGGACTGGTCTGAAAATAAGTGAACGAGCAGTCAGTGTCCACAGAAAACTTTGAAAGACCTTCAGACCATTTTTTAAAAAATGACAAATGAAGTCTGGCTACTTGGAAGCGAAATATAAAAAAAATGAGGGGTAACTTAACACTTTTGCAAGGTACTGTAAAAATTCATCAAATAAAATAAATCTCAAACATAACTGTAGCAATTGAAATTTCATAGACATTGAAATTGAAATATACCATAAACTGCCAGTATAGGAATACAATGGACTCTAAAGAGCTAAGAAAGAAGGCGACTGGACTTTATGTATACTTGACCTCGATGACTGAGAGCTTACACAGACAATATAAAGGAGCCAAAATCCATTGATTTTTCCTAAAAAAAAATAGCTAGTTAGATATCTTAATGAGGTAACTGCTTCATTTTAATTTAGCTAATTAATCATCATTATAATCGTATTTTGGAAATGTTTTTCTAGCTTAATTGCAACTTCGGAAGAATTAAATTGATCCAAACCACGAGTCTCCCTCTCTGGATTTAACCGTTTTCCATAAACAGCAGTGATGTGCAGCTGTAGCGTACAGTAGTTGCCAGCGGGCATGTGCTTCACATACGTAGAGTATGTGTTCTTCTGTACTGAGCTTTAGTCCACTCAGAAACAACCAGCATGGGCATGCACATGAAGGTCGCTGCCTTGTCTGCTTCACATGTATGCGATGAGTGCCTTTATGCACGTGTGTGTATTCGCATGTGTCACCGAAACCCCAAACCACTCACTAATCACACAGTAGATAGTGGCAGAGCCCTGACCTCCAAGCATGCATCATCTGTTACATAAATACTCATTTGAAGGAAACTGCTGTCAGCCTCCATCGGTCTAGAGAACTGGTCAGTGCCAGATTAAACCACAGCTGGATCAGGACATGGCCACTCCCTTGTTTTGGGCTCTCTTGTCTCGGGATATATGCATGTGAGTGAATGTGGAAGCCAGGGAGCACAAAAAAAGAAAGTGCATGTGTCTGCGTGAGTGTGTTTCACAGTGTATTAAAAAAAAGTGAAAGGGAACAATGTTGGTGTATTTTAAAATGCAAGTCAAGGCCATTTCGCAGCACTTGGTAACAGAAGCCACCGGATGTGCGCCTGCAGCAGACCACCTTGTACCACATGACATCATTCCATTGCCTCCTGACGCTCCACGCACACAGGCAGGGACGCTCGCTTCTCAACGCGCGTTATTTTTTCCATATTCTCATCAGGTTCCAAATAAAGCCCACTTGCCATGTGTGGACCACATGTTGGTGACGCCGATCTGAGCCAGTGAAGACGATAACTTTAACACACTTGTTCAATAACACTTGAGAAATCACATTGCGCTTGCGTAATCAAAAACATGCTCATGTCAAATCAGTCAACTTTTTAATATGGAGATTAAAAACTGGGTAATCGACTAAAGTGAAATAAAGTGACAATGAAGAGTTTGGTTAAATTGCAGTGACAGACATTTGGCACCTGAATGGAGCGCACTGGCCAGAAAGAGAGTAAAGAGCAACAACTGAACAATAAACAACAGATGGCAGCTCGCACTTAGAAAGAACAGCAAAGCCGTGTTTGTAGATGAAGGCTTTCAAACAGGCTGCTTACTGCAGTTAAAATTGGGGAATTTCAAAGTCTAGGAATCGGATTTAAAGGCAAATCCCAAACGTTAACCGCAGTTTGTAGTGTTTACGTGACCAGACAGTCGCTATTACATCCAAATCTATAAAAAGAAACTATTAAAATAAGCAGGTCAGAACCAGACTGAGGATGTAAATCACTCAAGAGTAGCTACCAGCTGACCCAGTTATGTACTTTGTGGTCATGTAAATATTTGACATAAGTGTAATTATCCACTAACCAACATGAGATAAAAGTGTTTATTAGGCTCACTTTATGAACTGTAATTTATTAAGCTGACAGACATTTATTAGACATCGAGTGTCATGTTAAAGAATGGGCTGTAATAGTAAGTATTCATCATAGGTGGCATTTGGTTTTTCTAAAACTTGGTTTCTGGCCCAGTGTTCAGACTAACTGTTGCCCTTATAGAGACTCTGACTATGATTCTGTTAATGTCTGTCCAATTACTGATAAAACAAGAAGTGCATGGAGATCTTGGAGCATAGATCTCTGCTCAGATTGTGCAGTAGTGACAACACCAGTCACCAGTCTATGAAAAGGCTAACAAAGCAAGACAGACAGCCCTTTATGTTCATATGCACAGTCACACGGTCCATCGCTAATCTATGCGTCCATATACTTCTGCTTATCCAATTCAGGATTACATATGGTTGGGTAGATCCCAGACAAGTCGCTAATCTGTCGCAGGCCTAACACAAAGAGACAGATAACCATTTATGCTCACATCCACGCCTACGGCCAATTTGGAATAACAAAAAAAAAACGTAATATACATTAGAGTTGGGCGATTGGACAAATATATCGACTGTTGATCGTTTTTACAAGGGCCATTTATTTATTTATTTTCTCCATCAATATCAGTCATCAGTCAACAGAAAAAAAAAATAGTAATCGCACTGTTTTAACAGCACCATCTTTTATCTGCAAGCAAATCAGAGTGCGCCCAAATTCAACGATTCATTTACTCAAACTCATAACAAAAGGAAAGGAAGAAAGGCAGTGGCCTCAGAAAAAAACATTTAGATGGTGGACACGTACATGCTCATGCAAGTTAGTCATGTTTAAGTCCTTTGCTTGCACTATACATTAGGGAAAAAAAAGCCAAACAACATTTTTAAGTTATCTAAGTGACTTATAGATCATGTTTAACCTGAGTAGCAAAAGAAAACGATGTGCTGGGTGTTTGCTGTTCTCGCCAGCTCTAGTGAGCCTTGAACCCCCGGCTAGCTATTGAGCTGGTGGCTAACAGACGTCTCTGAAAACGTCGGAGCACTTTTGTAAATATGTGATGTCTGGATAAACCGAGCAGATATTTGAAGTTTACACAGCTACATTCTCGCCTGAAAATATCTTAAAAATTTATTTCGTGACCCAGAAAGAGTAATAAGAGTAATATTAAAAGTAAATAGCTGCTGCCATTGTTGAAAACTGGAATTGGCTGGGCTGCGCTATGAATTCTGGGATACCCATCCTTCAAATCTGAGGAAAAAGCGGATGCATTTAGAGGAGTCTTACATTGCTCAGCCCATCAAAAAGTCTATGCATGCGCGAATATATCACCCATTGTCGATTATTGGACTTAAGATTGTCGGTTGGAAATTTTTAACATATCGCCCAACCGTATATACATTCCCTTTGAACAGTGAGAAAACCTTCGCAGGCACAACTCCAGAAAGGCTCCAGAAAACCAGGATGTTTAAGCCCAGGACCTTCCTGTGCTTTATGTAGGCTTTATGTTTTACAGTCATTTAAAATTAGTCTTATTCTTTCAACTAATGCCAGTAATTGCTCATGAACGAAGAGAAATATCACTGTGAATTTCAACAATAGCTAACACTTACCACAGTATATTGAATTTAACTGGTTATGATAAAGAATCTTTGATAATACACATGGTATTGTTAGCTCCGGAGTATATTTTAGTCATTGCTGTTTTTAACCATGCCTTCTTGCTCCAGCACTTCTCTGTCAATGAAACTCAAACCACAAGCTTTAAGGAGAAGGAGTGAAAAAATATATGCCTATTATGGGTCATTAGGAACATAATTTTCTTCATAAAGTGGGTTTCCTTGTATTAACAGTGAATTGCCAAGAGTACTCCTTCTCTGGTTGTCATCAGGGGCAGAGGGAAAGCGCATTAGAAAGGCTTACAGGTGCTAAATGTGTTGTGCTGTGTGAAGGCGTGGTCCCATTTTGGCCTTCATCACATCTAGGTTAGAGGCAGCACACTAAAACCTTGTACTGTATCCACCTTCCCAGCAGGAACACTCCTGAGTCTGACAGATCTCTCACACACACATATCACTACTGTACACATGCATGCAAGGCAGAGGCAAACAAACCCGTCATCGACCCGCCGACGCTGTGGATTTATGCACGGTGGTGGAGCAGCAAGGCCTTAAGGTGAGAGAAACTCTCTTACCCTTGACTGGCCTCTTGGAAACACGGGCATGTCTTCAAATTCAGGCCAAATATTAAGTCAGAGAACTGCAGCAAGAAATAACTAGCCTTCATTCATAAACACCATCTGACGGTCAGCTTGTTGTCATTTGAGGGCAGCTAGGACAATTAGCTCTTAATTGTGGCTAGGCTGTTTGGTTGTGAATGGCTGACATTCATTCATGGTCTGTGACTGGCATGCAGCTTAAAAACATGTTGGAAACTGAACCCTGTACTGAGTAATGAGTTGATATGGGCCGTAAAACTACTGAACACTGCATCCTTACCCAATTTTCTGAACAACTGGCTTAGTCAGTGTTGTCTGGATCCTCGTTATATTCTCACCTCAATATATGTACTATATTTAAGAAACATCAGGACCAAACCGCACAACAGTGGTGCTCTTCCATGTGTCTAACTGTAATTGCGAGTAGGTCGTGGTCATTTCTGGTCACATCCTGCTGGTCACAGTTCAGAAACGCAGACAGTCTGCACCGACCTGTAATTGCTGTGTCAGTTGTGAGATTTTGTGCAGGCAAATGCTTGTAGCTCCCCCTATAAATATAAAGGCAGGAATCTGTCTGACTCATTAAGATTCTAGTCTGGGAGGTGGCACTGTCAGAGGAGTTTCAGAAGGAGAAAACAGAGGGAGAGAAGAGATAAAGGAAGCAGTAAAGGACATCTGGCAAATGAGGATATAGTGCCACGCGGGACGCTATACATTTCCATCCGGTACCCTGAAAAGCTCTTAATATTCCACAGCATAAACATCGACCGGATCACACAAACTCTTTTAAACCTCAACTCGAGGGGTGTGGCTTCCATCTCTGCAGAGCATGGCCAGGGAAGCCTGGATTGTTTTTTGAAGAGAATAACCCACATGAGTCCAGTTTCAGCTGGTCCTTCAACCCCTTTATTTAGACCAACCCAGAGGGATCCTCTACTCTTATAAATAGACAGGCACAGCACCAGCTTGTACAGCACAACATGTGATTAAGCAATGCGTACCTCTCTATTAATGCACATTAGGTACAGATTGGCTGCAGCTGAATCACTGGTTTGGTATTAACTGTATAAATTCACTGATCTTTTACCTCATTTTATGGTAGGTCCTTTTACTGTAATGAAGTTTCTTCTGAAAATAAAGATCCCCCTTTCTACAACACTACATTTACCTGACAGCTGTAGTATTTCTACATAAAACACTACAACTGACTAAAAATCCGGAACAACACAGAATAAAACTCTTAACCTACACATGTAATGCAGCTTGCACGTAACTGTAAAGGCAATGATCTTTTATACTGCATACTACTGAATACTGTATACTAATAATATCCTGTAAAAGTGCTGAATACTAATTTCACCAATGGGTGGCAAGAAAGAAAGAGTCAAACAGGAACTATCATGATTGAAAAAAAATGAAGCTAAAACTAAGTGTCAAGAATACCATTTCCTCAAATGGCTACTTATTGTTCCAAAATAGTCATAATACTAAAACTGAACTCACAAACCAGTGGGTGAGCTAATGATGGCTACATTTATGTATTTATATACCGTCTAAAAGGGAAAAAACACACACACATATATATATACATATACACACATATATATATATATATATGTGTGTGTGTGTGTGTGTGTGTGTGTGTGTATATATATATATATATATATATATATATATATACATATATATA
>VUQR01031866.1:49896-71102 GCA_015108515.1 Hemichromis elongatus | reverse complement strand
AGGACTTCCATCTCTCCAGATCTAGTTTGACCTGCTCAAATAGGGGGGTAAAGTTACTTTTATACATCTGTTCAAAGATGGGCGTGACCCTAATCCCCAGATACGTAAAACCCTGTGGGGACCAAGTGAAGGGAAATGGAGAAGGGGCCAAACTGCCCAATGGCATTGCTTATGATTTATTGAAATTAATTTTATAGCCTGAAATTTTACTAAACTTATTAATAGTTTCAACCAGAGAGGGTTGATGTTTCCGGCCGAGTCAACACAACAAGTACATCATCAGCATACAGAATAATCTTATGCTGTCTTTGTCCTACAGATAGACCATGTATGTCTGCCTGAACTCGTACTACCTCTGCCAACGGCTCTATGGCTAAGGCAAAGAGCAAAGGGGAGAGGGGGCAGCCTTGCCTGGTTCCCTTCAGTGTTCGAAAGTTGGAGGATCGCACCCCGTTTGTGAGAACTGCAGAGCAGGGATTATTATAAAGTAACTTAATCCAGTTTATAAAGTTTCCACTGAAACCAAATTGGTGTAGTGTAAAAAACAAGTAAGACCATTCAACACGGTCAAATGCCTTCTCAGCATCAAGGGAAATTACGACACCAGGCAGAGATTTTTGTTGGAAGAACTGGATCATATTCAATAACCTACGCATGTTATTATATGAATTGCGCCCTTTAATGAAACCCATTTGGTCCTCATTAATAAGCAAGGGGAGTAAAAGTTCTAGACGTTTTGCTAATATCTTAGAGAGGATTTTCAAATCCACATTCAACAAAGAGATTGGCCTGTAGGAGGCACAATCCTCAGGTAGCTTACCCTTTTTAAGTATAAGGGATATATTGGCTTCCCTTAGAGAATTGGGCAAGAGACCCTTTTTAAAGGAGTCATTGTACATATTCAACAACGGGCCAGCTAAAATTTCTCTGAAATCTTTATAAAACTCGGCACATAGTCCGTCTGGTCCCGCTACTTTGCCAGCCTTCAGCTCTTTAATGGCGTCTAGTACTTCCAGTTTTGATATAGGAAAGTCCAATTTAAGGTTCTGGTCTTCAGACACCCTGGGAAGGTTAAGAGGGGCGAAAAATACATCCAATAGGTCTGCTGTATTCATCTGAATTTGCGACTCATAAAGTTCTTCATAGAAATTTCTAAATATATTAATAATACTGATGTTGTCAAAAAACTGTTTACCATTTATATCTTGGATTGAAGTGATATTCTAATTTTAGTCTCTGCATCTTTCGTCAGTAAACAGTCTAATGTCGAGCGTAGAGCATAAATTTCTTTGAGTTTACCCTTAGAAGGCTTTTTAAGATAATCTCCTTCTGTGTGTTTTAGTTTGGATTCTAAAACCTTCCTTTGCTCTGCTTGTCTACGCTTTTTACCTTTAGTATATGAAATGATGAGACCTCTTGAGTAGGCCTTTAATGTCTCCCAGAGTAACGACGGGTTATCCGTGGAAGGTGTATTAATTAACAAGAACTGTCCAAGTTCCTCTGTGAGATGGCCTGTAAATCCAAGATCGTACAGGATAGAGGGGTCGAAGTGCCAATGTCTATACTGGGGGGCCGTATTCCTAACATTACAATGAAGGAAAACTGATATACAGTAACTATTTTACCAATCGAGCTAGACGTAACTGATGGCAAAATAAGGTTTGGGACGAAGAAGTAGTCAATTCTTGTATAACAAGTATGTACTTTAGAGAAAAAGGTAAATTCCTTATTTTCAGGATGCTGTGCCCTCCACACGTCGACATAATCCAGTTCCCTACATAAGGTAACGAGGGTCTTGGCTTGGGGTGAAAGAGATGGTTTGCCCTGAGGAGATTTATCCATAATTGGGTTAAAATGACAGTTAAAGTCCCCTCCAATGAATGAGTTTCTAACATTTAAGTCCACAAATTTTGTGAAGGCTGTAATCAAAAAGTCTCCTGGGTGACCAGGGGGATAGTAAATATTCATAATGGCGATTTCCTCTCCATATAAAACACCTTTCACTATAACAAAACGGCCATCAGTATCCTTTATACAATCAAGAGGTGTGAATGGTAGATTTTTCCTAATTAATATAACTGTACCCCTGCTCCTTGATGTAAAGGATGAGGAAAAAACTTGCCCAACCTTCACAAAATCTGAGCAAACAATGACCTACTGGGAAATAGCAGCGAATGACCCAACCAAGGTCAACATTTAAGGACCACTGAAGGCCTAACACTGGCTAGATCACATCAGAACAAGTTGCCTAATTATTGCACACTTTACCAATAAATAGGGTTTAACTCATTCTTTATGCTTTTGAAACTTCAAACACAAGCCACATGGTGGTTCAAAACTGTGTTGCCTCCGCAGACATACTATGCAGCGATATCTTTCAAAGCTAAGCTATCGTCTGCAGTATATCAGTGCATGAAAGGCAGAAACATTTCAGTATATGTTGTAAACACACACGTTGAAGTAACCATACCTTGTCAACACTTTGCGACAGGAATCCACTTTACCAGTTACTTAGCGTTTATACTGCGTGCGTGTCTGTGTGTGCGTGTGTGTGTGTATATGTTTTAGATCTCGTGAGTGCCATTTCTGAGAAAAATGGTGTAACTTTTCTGGCAGGGAAGGCAAGGCAGTTTAATGGTGTGTCCCTTTTCTCAACAGGGTGCAGTGGTGCTCAAACACCTTCATTGATAGTGTTTAAATTGTGGATCATGAGACTTTTCACAACACAATATTGTGCAGCCTTCAATAAATTCAAGAGTCCTTGACAAATTACATAAGCCATAATTCTGAAAAATGATCCCAGTTAAAATAGGGACCCGTGTTCCCTTCATAGTCTGAATGTGGCACAAGGTTTAGCCTTCCCACGTGGCGAAATTGGAATCTCTACTCTTTTGGCTGCTGAACTTTTGCAGTTCTTCGTTGCTGGGCTCCGAATTGTCTCTCCGTCCTTTCTTTTTCTTACTGTTTGATTTAGTCGACTATGAAAAGCTCTTGCCTCCTTCGCTCCCTCCTGTGTGTCTGAAGCAGGTGAACACCCACATACTCACACCACCACAGAACCCGGCCCCTGACTGGTTTTAAATCCATGACAAGGAGCCCGCACTCTGAATATCAAAAGACCCGCATCTGAGAGCATGTAGGCATGACTCACACCCAGCTCTGTCTTACTCCCAGCAGACTACCTGAGCGTCCATCTCGCTAGATGTTGCAGGGGTTTCTTGAAGACGCTGATCAGCTGCTGCCACGTTCAAAAGTGTGGGTAGAACTTGAATGTATTTGTCACCCGGCCATGTGAACATTTGGAAATCACAGCATTGTGCTGTGATTTGTAACACGCCCATTTGTCCCACCCACTTCCTGCTTCCATGCCGCGGGTCATTCTCAGACGGGAAAAAGTGCCTGTGCTCTCTTCAGCACTATGTCAAACCATACCAGCCACACAAGGAGGGTAGAGTAGCTGTGACAGCTACAAAGTGGCTGAGGGAACTGTGTACTTTAGTTGGTCTGCTTCAAATAAAAGAGCCACTAACAGCAACAAATCACAGCTCTGCAACACAGCAACTTCCCCCCGTGATAGAAACCTTTTTCATTAGTGTTCCCTTTTTTACATGTCTAGCTCTCTGCTAGATACAGTGTACAGAGCTTGTTACACTATACATTCAGCACAGAAGTTTTCCTTGAGTTTGGCAACTTGAAATAGCATGTTGTGTCTACCGCTGTGCATGTATGACTGGTGTGTGAATAGTAATGTGCATCACTGGCCTGTCAGAGTTGCAGGCCTATTTGTATGGATGCTGGGCTATACCTTGGTTGAGGTGTGCACAGGACTGGTGCAGTAGCCTGTCTTGCGCAGCAGGCCAGGATGACATGTGAATCGCAGCAGCCGAGAAAGCCCTGTTTAAGTGGAGGCAGTAGGGAGAAGCAGGCAAGAGCCAGGAGGCAAACAGACAAACAGATGGACAGGCTGATGCCAAGCAGGCAGTGGAGCAAATAGATTGTGCAGCATGGTGAACAGACTCAGCCTACCAAAGAACAACCAACAGACACAAGACCGTGCCACCCTTGTCAGCTGCTTGTGCTTCTCTATAATTCATAGAGATAGGATAGATATGTGGTAAATAGGACTCTCATCTTCCTCCTTCTTCTCATCTGCCCCTGTCACATCCCTCATTTGATATGTGTTATGTAGGAGGAGGAGATGTCAGTCTTGCAAGATGGGAAATGAACAAACCTGTATGTGGGAGAAGTGGAGTGAGAGGAATAAATGCAGGAAAGAGATGAGCGCTGCAGGTGGAATTGGACTGCGGGACACTGGGGACTCCAGCCCGGCAACAATACACAAATGCACAGTACCCAAACAGAAAAACAAAGCCCTTACTCGTTTTCAGAACACACCTTTTTGGCTTTTAGGATTTGAAACTGTTTTTGCAACAAAATAATAATTTAAGGTCAATGAAAAATGATAGCAAAGGAATAACGATGTGTCAAATGACATGACTTGTTTTAAGATTATTCTGTTTGTTTAAAAAAAAAGAAAGAAAGACTCTGGACATACTGCCACACTGTGGGAGTCTGGAGAGCAGAACAACTTCTACCTTTATGTTTTAGAAACTCATGGAAACTCAAGTATTTAGCCTGTATTTCCCCGAGGCTTTGGGCACATGCTCACTGGAGCAATAACCTTTGCTTTAATGCAGGAGAAGATTGTAAGTTTTCCTTAGAGACTTTGCTCTAAAATGTGAGGTGTTCAGATTTGCTCAGTCTGTTTTTTTTCCCCCTTTCTCTCTATGGAAAACATCTAGCACTGTGCAAGTCAAACAGAAAACCACCTTAAAGAGCTGACACAGCCCTGTCAGATCTGTCGGGCTGCGTACCAACACAGACTAATGCTTTGTTTGTGTGTATGTGTGTGTTTGTTGTCTGTCTACATAGGTAGAATGTAAGAAGGCCCAGCCCAAGGAGGTGATGTTCCCACCAGGTACACGGGGGCGAGCCAGGGGTCTGCCCTACACCATGGATGCCTTCATGCTGGGGATGGGCATGCTAAGTGAGTTATACGTATGCAGATATCTAAACAGGACTCGTTAAATATTTAGGCATATTTTCATGAGATCTTTTGGTGATTTGCTTCTGATGTTTTTGCCTCACTTTGTCAGTCTCGTGATGGTCCATCATGAAAAAGGGCAATTCATAAAATTTTTACGGCTTTATCCAGACCAAATACCAGACGTGCACACCATTCAATCACCAATTTCCATCTGCTTAAAAAAAATCAACTTATGCAAACTTTTGTCGAGATAGCCCCATTAGGTGGGCGCTGCCCCTAATTAGGCTGCTTCAAGGTGTGCCACCAGTGGCCACTGTGGTCTATTTCTGGTTGAGTGTGGTACAGCCAGCCCCTGGGCATATAGGAGCAGACCAGCACATTAGCAGGCTAAATGAAGAGGAAAATTGGTGTAATGTCATATTAAGGATTCATCACTGTGCCCCCCTTAATGGGTAATGAAGGGGACACACATGTCAGAGAGAGATCTCATCTACAGGGACCTCAGCTGCTGGCCCACCCCTCTTCATTACCATCCAGCCTATGCCTGTGGCCCTTTTTATTTAACACTATTGCACTCTCTCCCTCCCTGCCTCCCCACTCACCCGCTATCCATCTATGTGTCTGTATGTCTGTCTGTAACCAAATGGATTTGCAATCACATTAAAGATTTATTTTTTCATTTTTTTTTTTCAGAAGCAAAAGAGACATATCGCTGATTGTAAGAAACTCATTTTGCGCCGCACATAGCCCCTCCCTCTCACAGCAGGTGCAGGTGCATTTGTGTCTCCCGCAGCTCTCAAAGCGGATATTCACATTTTGCCGTCGTGTGTTTTGCATTTTCTCAAAAACCAAACAATCGCTGAGGCCCAAAGCTATTTTTACAAAGAAGAGGGCAGTAAACCAATTATCTATACTATACATCAGTCTGCCCACTTATCTATCTATCCATTTATCTATATACAGTTGCTTTAACTGTCATGCTTATTGCAGCCTTGACCTTTCCATGGGGGTGATTATACAGTTGTTTGTGGTAAAAGTGTTGATAAGTTTGGCTGAGTGCTTCTGTCAACTCTATCTAAGTCGCTCCCAGTTCCATCTCATCTGTTAGAAGTATTTAACAAGCACAGTGAACTTTTCAGAACTTATTACAGACTAATGTGTCTGCGAAGAGGAGAGCACTCTTCCCCTCCATTGGGAGACGGCAGGCAGAAAGGCAGTGATGTGCTCATGTGAGAATATTAACAGCCAACTTGTTTGGAGACACTCTTATCTAAATGAAATTGGAACAAGGACAGCGAAACATTCCTTTATATAATTTGCATTTGGAAAAAGGGACCCTAGGCTCATTATTTAAGAAAGTGTAAGCTCCTTTTGTGCCAAATCTCATTAAAGCCATCCCTAGCTCCTTTGTTTACTGCCTCTAATCGAGGCATTTATCTTTATTGTGTTGCGCCGATGTATGTTTGCTGAAATTAATACACATTTGAGCCTGGGCGAGGTATGGGTGTACCAGATGGATAATTGATTTTAAAGTGAATCAGAACTGTTGAGCCATAAAATAGGTACATTAGCATGCATATTAATAAGGCAAATAAGAGCACTAAGAGGCCGCCACAAGGCCAGACACAATGGCAGGCTTCATTTAGTGAAATAGTAGGAGAGACAGTGAGTTATCTCCTGCTTCCTCATCCTTTCCTCCCACCCCTCCTGCACACTGTCTTGTTTGAAAATATTTGTGAGTTTGCACATACTAAGAATTTCATGAGATAGGAGATGAACTTAGTATGTATCTCAGGCTAGTGTCCCTTTTTATTTGGCTCTCTCCTTTGACACACTGTGCACACACATAACTGAAAACTCTTCACTTAGTAAAAAAAAAAAACAACCCAATTTTAATGCGGTACATCAGACAAGGAAAGTGGTCTTGCCGTTTCAGAAAATGTCAAAATAAGGACGTATGAGAAGCTCGGGTTTCTAAGCCAACAATTTTAGTTTGGCATTTATTCTGTTTGACAGTATCAAACACATAATATCCAATATTTTGCTGTCTGTGATAGGTTTTTCGTTGTATCCTATCACAATTCTTTTCAGACCAAACAAACAATGAGAGGCTTTGTGAAAGCCGTCCATCTGTAACTTCCTGGTGATGACTTCTCATCAGCAGCTGATGAGCATTGTTATTTTTTTTTTTTCCGGCGTAGCCTCTGTCCTACCTCATCCATACCAGGTTAAGGTTCCCCTCACCGCCTCTCAGCGTTGCATTTCTTTTTGTCTGCTAGAAAAGGAGAGAGGGTCTGAGAGAGGCATTTTCCCATTGGGTCGGGAATAAATTGAACTTTTTCATGGACAGCAAACACTGATTAGATATTTATGACCAAGGTCAACCTTTCTGATTCCAGCTGGCAAAGGCTCTGAGGCATACAGAACAGAGCATCACACACATTCTCACTCACTCACACACATGCACACATAGCTCGCTCACACTCAGACGCATGCATGTAAAATATGTTTTGACGCCTTGCAAGCACATGCATATAAGTACATATATATATATATATTTATGTGTGTATGTATATAGTATATGGATTGTGCACACATACCTTCTAATAATGTTTTGCTTAGTTGTATTTAGCCAGCACTGTCTAGAGAAATACAGCTTCTAAATTACTATCTTGACATTTGAATGGTATTGTGACTGCAGCCACTTTATCAGGGTAGTACACAGCTAACGAGAGCTGAGGACACACATGCCTGAAAGAGGTTTCAGAGGTCAGTTACTGAGGTGTAGCTTACACACAACAAAGAAAGAGTTATCAAGGCTGATTCATTCTTAGCCTTAAGGACGTCATCGTGCTAGGTAATTTAGTCCAGACTTATGGTTGTAGATGATAATAGCTTGAGGAACACAGATAAAGACTTAGACATATACTATAATTAGGGGGTTAATTATGTTTATATTACCTTTGATGGTGCTCAAGCTCTCAGTCGTCCCCCCTCCCCACGCGCTCATCTCAAATTTTCTTATGTCTGTATACCACTTCCTAGCTGCCTGCTCCCTCACACCCCGTTTCTCAATATGTTGCCCACAGCTGCTTCTGTCTGAAAACTGTCCAGCTAATTAACTGGTGGGTCTGTGGTAGTAATAAGAATCATGACAGCAGATGAACAATACATCTGCTACTCTTAAATTTTTCTAATGACACTGGGTCCACTTTGGGCCTCATTGCAACTCGCCATTCACCCAGGGACTGTACAGCTCCTAAACCAGTCTTTAACCCCACAGAAACCATTGACTTTGGTTTTTGCATGACACTTTTAAAATATTGCATCAACCTCAAGATTATAGTACCCTAGCTGAGTTCAGGTATTGCTTTAGTTGTGTTAAAAATTATTCTTGATAATTCCACAACGACAGTTAAATGCAAGTTCTGTTATAATTTTGTTGTAAAACTTTTTTAAACTAGCAAAATAAACAAATAACCGTACCACGTTGTAGGTACAAATGTGCAGCTGCCTTTTGTGTGACCATATCATTTTGACAAACTACTGTACATTAGCTATATTAACACATGAACCTTTCTGTTACTGTGAAGAGATACAGAACATAAACAGACACTGACATCTCAAGGAGCCTGCTATAAACTGTTATTACGCTGAGCTATAAAAGTGCCAGATAACTTATGGTTAAATAAAGAGTGAAAATGAATTAGACAGTTAAGAACCAAGAGCAGCTGTATTTGTGTGGGAGCATATCAGCGCTTTGGTTTCCAACCATTTGCTGAATTTGGGACTAGCTCTTAATACCAAGCACAAATAAAGAGCTAAACTAGAAATGTATGAACCTTTAAAAAAATTCAATACGAACTACTTCGAGTGTCGTAAATGTCTTAAAATATTTTTTGTACAATTGTGTCATTGTCCACCTTCAAAGGCCAGGTCTGATTCCCTAAATATTTTTGTTATTTACAATCAGGGCCTCAGTCTTATCACTGTAGCCATTATTTTTGCTGGCTATAAAAACATTTTACAGACCAAATTAATCAGCGAGATCTCAAACTAGGGCAGAATTCCTTAGAAATAGTGCTGTTAAATTTATGCCACCTCGTAATTGGGCTTAGAGCACATACACACATGGCAAGCCACCAGACATGGTGTATAAAAAGTATTTTTCTAAACAATAATACTTACCCTTAATTTTTTCTGACATGTATTTAATGAGAGTGTTCCTTTCATTTTAGAAGGGTAACATGAGAGTTTATTTGTCAAAATGAAAACAATTAGAATAAAATCCTGTAGGCCGTCCTGTCACAATGTATTTTCAAAGCAGATATATAGTTAGGTCTAGTGTAGTATTTGGACAATAAGACTTTTCTTTTTAAATTTTGCCTGTGTACATGATCACATTTGATTCAAAATTAAGCAATCAAGATGTAATTGAGTATTGAATTTCAGCTTTAATTAAAGGGGTTTGAAAAAATAATAACCACATTTTTACACATCCCCTCTATTTTCAAAGTCTCCAAAGTAATGACGCATAAGCTGCTTTCCTTTATCTTATGACAAATTAGGGAATAAAGGTTTGAAAGTTTAAGTGTAGAATTTGCATTTGTTAGTTGTTTATGACAACTCTTAATATGCAGATCAGACAGGTGTCATTGGATGTGAACAAGACCATCAATAGGCTGAAAACCAAAACTGACCTATCAATGAGATAGAAGAAATTTTAAACCAAGATTTAACGTATCAATTTGTAACAAGTTGTAACAAATGTACAACAAATGTAACAAATTATCTGTAAAATATAGTGGAGGCAATGTTAATGTACGGGCACGGATAGTTGCTAGTAGAACCAAGTCATCAGTTTTTATTAATGGAGTGAGCACTGATTGCAGTACCACGATGAAATCTGGTGTGTAAAGACATTTATTTTTCTCAGACACTAAGCCTGTAGTACTAAACAATACTAATGACACACTTTTCATTCTTCATGCTACAGTCACACCAGGGAAAACTATGGCACAAGTCATATTATTGTGACTGTGTACAGTTAACTTGCAGTCAACAGGACTTTAAAATAGTTGCTTGGAAGACGGGGATCAGGTCAGCAACCATTTGCAGATCTTTAAAGTGACGTTGATGGGCCAAGATAGCATTAAAACAGCAATAACATTCTGCCATCAGTCTGCTATGAGTTGGCGAATAAATGGGGTCAAGTTGCTAATTACATGCAGTCTTTAACTGTAAATTTGTGAAAGTAGTCATTTCTAATCCCCCCAAAGTCACATCTCCATTGATACCGTGCCTGCTCCCAAGCTACCAAAAAGCGATCCAAAAACATCTGTAAACAATGATTCGTGATTTGGGATAAAAAGAAATCACAAAGCAAGAACAATGAACCATCCTCAACTGCACCAAAGAGTAAAACAGTTAAATGTGGATTCTTAAACGTTAGGTTGCTCTCTTGTTTGGAAGTGGTTTAATAATTGATCACAATGTTCATTTGCTCTGCCTCGCAGAGATCTCGTTACAGCAGGATGAATATGTTTAAATGAACTCCCCCAAGTCATACCAACTGTCAATTGTTGGTGCACAGGCCGTGGAGGAGGTGTGGCAGCAATCTTTACTTCAGCTTATTATTTAACCAAAGAACCAGATAAAATTTTAAGTCATTCATTGAGTATTAGCGATTATTCTATAATAGTATTCTATAATAGTATTCATTTATTATACACTAAACCTTAACGTTTAGCCTTGAACACCTAGATGGAAAGCCCATAGAACAGTGTTGTTTGTTGGTATCTGTTGGTATTTCTGAGCTCTTGAACATTTTATTTTATTTAGTGCTCAGTTCAGATAAAATAATCATAGTAATTATAGTTTAACATTCACGTAGATGCTGATAATCACAGCCTCAACACTGGAATTAATCTGTTATTAGACTTAATTGACTAAGGCTGTGTTCTTGTCCATCTTTGCTTGTGGTTATGATTTCCATGGACGCGCCTTCTTAGATTCACTTTATCACTCCAGCCTAAGACATTACCAGCGACAATTACTATATTCATCATTGCATAATGTATGAAAAGGTTGGGTGGGCATCGCTAATACTCAAATCTGAGAGGCATTAGTTTTGTTTATAAATCCCTTAATGGTAACTTGCCTCATACATCACATCCTTATTTAATTGATCCTGCAATCATTAGTTGAGCCATTCAAGTGCCGTGAGTCCTCAGACGCTAAGAACACTCTACAGTCCCGTCAACAAGCACACACGCATACCAATATGTTCAGTTAAAATAATTATAAACTGCTTATTTATATTATTATTGTTGTTTTTGTTGTTGTTTTTTTTGTCGCAATTTTTTCCGTTGAAATGATACTTTAAAGATTTGAAATTTGAAATGACGACACTGTGTTTTTGGTAGATTTAAATATGGGTTGAATGAAAGAATTATAAATTAAGAAATTGTCTAAAAAGTTCCTTAATGAGTGAGTTAATTTTGTTAAACCTCTGTTTATTTCCTGATTTTTTTATTTTCATTTGGCTTTGTGTAAAATGGCAAAATTGAGTCGCTGCCAAAATTATGTCTGTGTCTGTTTTCAACCTCTATTGGTGTCACATGTGATGTCATTTATACATTTTTTATACATTTATATTTATCATCCCTTTTTAATCTGTTGTCTGTCTCTCAAAGGTTACCCTAATATCGTGGCAACGTATGGTCGCGGATACACTGGATTCGCGCCCAGCTACAGCTACCAGTTCCCTGGTAAGTTAATGCTTTCTTAAACCATCGGTGTTGCAGCTGATTTCCGTTTTGCTCTCTCAAGCAGCACAATCAGACACACTTGCACACACATACACAAAAGATGGTCAGTGTACACGCCAGTCACCAAATAATCTCCAGGGTTATAAGTGTGCTACGTGTCTGGATTCCTCAACGAAGTTTTGAAAGCTGACATATAGTGAAGTAAATTGCTTACTTCTTTTTATCCCATACTTGAACACCACCATGACCAAATGTCTAAAATGGGAGAAGTTCTTCGTCTTCAGTAGCCCAATGTATGCAAATTCGTCTGTGGAGAAGCGGAAAAATAAGCAGCACTTTTTGTTGGCAGATTTTTAAAATGTGGTCCATATAATGGAAAATGAATGAAGTCATTTTCTGCATTAAAAGTGTTGACTCAGAGTGCCGGGCACTTTAATGGGACTCCAAATGGCAGGCGTGCAGTTTGGAGGTGAGCAGCTGTACCTGTCTGCTGCAAGAAGGACCAGTGGCTCTGTGGTGCTTCACTTAGACAGGCATCCTGTCAATTTCATGCTTTATTTAGGGACTTTACACATACTTTGTTTGCCATGCCAGACATCATTCCTTCCACTGATAAGACGGAATGAGAAATATCTGACAGCGGCTCAGATCTCTGTAATATCTTTGTGAAATAGATTCAGAAATGGTTAGACAGGAGGTCCAGCTGTGACCACCTGCAGATCAGATATATGCTAGTTTTATACTTGACCACAACACTGTTCCACAGGAGAAAAAGGAATAGCACCTACTTATTAGCGTATACAAATGAGGTCTGTTGAGTCGCTAAGAGTGGCTGATTAGACAAAAAACATGATTTCATTCACATAACTGAATTCCTCCAACATTTATAACAATTGCTTTTGTGCGTCTTACATGGATCTTAAATACTACCCTTAAAACCATCCCAGCGTGTGTGAGCTGGGTCAACAAAATGAAAGAAATGGGACTGAACAGTAATGGAATGATGACTATTTTTTTCGTATAAGTAACTCTAGTTAAACATAGATTTTTAAAATGTTTACTATTTACAACAAATTAGGGAATATCACCTTCCCCGAGGCAGAATGTAAGATCCTGTCCATGTTAAACTCAATTTAAAGAGTTTGATAAAGCTGTATGATTAAAACAACCTCCTCTGGGCCCGTTCAACTCTTGACAGGTAATTGGAAATTTTAATGTATGAATCAAGCGCCTTATCCAAATTAAATAACCTCAGGCCAAATATTGACTAGTGTCCTTCCTTACTAAGATGTGGAAAGCATCCTCAATTTAAGATCAAAGGCTTTTTTTTCTCTCTCACTGTACACTGACTTGCTGAAACACTCCTATAAATAAATGGTGCTGGGGCCTAGCAGTCTAGATCCAAGAGGCATAAATTGTGAGCAACATTTCAAGGCTTTTTATATATATATATTTTTACGCCCAGTAAACCTCAGGGGTCCACTGTTAAGAGTTAAGAGAAGCAGTAAGGAAATTGTTCAATTGTCAAGAAAAAACAGTGATGAAACATTGATTAGTGAAGAAGCACTGAATTAGGTACAACAACTCAATAACCCAGAAACAGAAAAAAAGACAAATGAAAGCTGACAAGTCTGCAGCTGAAACCAGGTTCAAGTGTACAAAACATAACCTAAAATAGAGCTGAAATATACACAGTCTGAGTAAGTAAGAGATGGGGAAGAGACAGCACTCAGTGCAGTCTGTTCAACTCTAAGCAGACACCTGCACCGTCGCTGTTAAACAGTAACTGACACTCCCAATTAATTCCAACATTGATCACAAAGTACATTCGATATTGATCACATGCACTATGCTTGTGTCTGTTTTCGTCAGCCGTGATGTGCTTACAGAATAGTTCCATCAAAGCGTGGGCATCATTTCTCTTTAAGGCATTTCCAAGGGTTTGCATATTTCTGTTACAGATTGCTGATATAAATCGAATTGTACTGTTTTTTTTTGTCAAACATGAGCATGTATCAGAGCACCGCCCCAAAAGGGCAAGTTCCAACCTCAAACTGTGGTATTTATTAGAGTTTCGCTTTGTTGTGATTGTAAAGTTGTGTTTGCGAGTCCCATTAAGTTGCTGAGTTACAGATGCTTCCCTGGCACAGAAAGTAGTAATGATTCCTTGTTGAGATAAATTGTTGTATTTAATGTCTTGATGCATGCTTAATCATTCAGGTAGGGTAATCCCAAAAAGTTGATTCTGTTTGTCTGGACGTGGAATTTTCAGTGGGAGAAACGTTTCATCGCTCATCCAAGTGACTTCTTCGGTCTCAACTGACTGCAGGTTTGTCCAACTCCAAAGGTTGAGCAAATGACTGAAGAAGTCCCTTGGATGAGTGACGAAACTGAAAATGCTACGTCCAGATGAACAGGATCAACTTTTTGGGATAAGTGGACAGCAAGTTAATACAGTGTCAACATCTGAGCGCATGTACAGTTGTAGATAACTGCTCTCCCCTTGTGCTGTTTGCGCCTCACATTTGGGCTATCCCATGCTTACCAGGAGAGCCCTCATGTATGCCACAGCCACAGAGATTAGCATGGCACATCTGCAGACTACAAGAGGGATTAATAGAGTTCCTGACAGGCTAATGTGGCTGTAAAAAGAAAAAAAAATTGCAGATCTTGTAGCATCAAAAATGCAAAAAGGCATTTGCAAATGTTTTATGAGGCATAAAATACATTTAGCCTGCACACAATTCAGTTTGATGAGAAAGACCAAATGGAAAGAGAAAATTTTTCGGTTATAAAAAAGAGCTAAAGGGTACCTATGGTTCATCAAACATCTGAGGGTTAAAAAAATTAGCTCCAAGTGTCATAATGCTGTTAAACTGATTTACCTTTTATGGTGTGAAATCACAAATTCTGTCACGCATGTCAGATACACATTCAGCTCTGTGGAAGTCCCCAAAAATAAATCTTTGTTTTAAGCATGTTTGTCCTTTATTTTTATTTTTTTTAGCTTTTACAGAAACATTTATACCAATAAAAGAAAGCAAGCGCTTTTGGTAAATATGCTTTCTCTGATTTTTAATTTTTTTTGTTGGTTTCAAAACTATAACCTTTTTTTTTCGTTGCACTCCTGTAATTACACACTGTTTACCTTGCAGCAGCATAATTTCAACATTATGATTGAACTTCACAATGAATTCAAATTTAATTTCAGAGACAATGCTGTATACGGGGAGCACGGTGACAATCAAGAAGATAGCGATGTTTTGCCTCCGAATTAAAAAGGATAAGGAGGTGCAACAAAGTGGCCACATTCCACCTCCATAAAAAGCACTGTTGCTGTTTTTCTTTTTATAAAATCATTTCTCTACGGTACTGAATGCAACTACTCAGTTGCTTATTATTTTGAAGCATTATGTTCTCCAGCTTGTCTGTTGGTTGGGTCAGTCAGATCATGATGATGACTTGGAATTTTGATCATTGTCTGATCCCACTGTGAGAAAAAAAAATATCACACATTCATATTGTGTGCTTTTAATGTGTCAAATTGATGTCAGTCTGAGAGTCAGACTGTCATATCAGCACAAGAATATGATGTTAGCACTTCCTGTTTGGATGTAAACATGCCTACTTTAAGCTGAAGAATCTGAGTAAGATGAATGTGTTAGATATCGACGGTCTGTTTTCAGCTTCACAGAGGTGGCTGCCTTTTTACCTGACTGGGCCCGTGCTGTGAAGTTACAGCCCTGCAAAGTGTGCATCGAATTTTTCTCTGGAATTTACACGCTTGCAGTTGGATTAAAAAAATGTATAAATGTTTGTTATTTTCTGCCGATCCATTTTTTACTTTGTGGGAATTATATTAGTAGGAGACAGATTATAAAATTTAGTCAGTAAAATTAAATCCTTTTTGATATGTTTTGAAGTTTAAAACGTTAATGCGCAGCTGTTGGGTTAAAAAAAAAAAACCAAAAGCACAGAGTGTGCGCCAAATAGTACAATAAATATATTGACTCGAGTTAATAGAGATCAGATAATAACATTAGCAATTTTCTACAGTATTACTGTCTTGTCTTACTGTTTTGTCTAGTGCAGTGTTGCGTTTTGCGATCTCTTTCACCCATTCCTCTGATAATATCTCTGATTAGGGTAGGAAATGGTCAGCTGAGCTATTTTTAGTTCAATTCATCGCAGTTTAATTTATACAGCGCCAAATCACAGCTACAGTCGCCTCAAGGGGCTTTTATTGTAAGGTAAAGGTGCTACAATTATGTGCAGTTGTAGCTGACTGCACACAGACACTAAAGCAGAAAGCAAGGTGATAACCACATCACAATACCCTGTTTCTTTGAATCTAATTTTAGGTTGTGCAAAGCCAGCTAACGCTGTGAGGTTTAGCAGACATGTGACCACTAACCACATGATAGGAACATGTCAGCCATCTTGGACATGTGACAATAATGGTGACAATGTAGGATCAAGTGAATAAGGCACAATTTATGTGACTGGTCAGTGACCATCTGTCAACCACCGGGCAAAAATGACTGGTTACAAGTGGTTACTGTAGCTTGCCGGGAAAATAATGGCTAAACTATTATTGAGCTGTAGTGAAACTGCAGAAAGTGTGACCGATATCAGAAATGCAGCCTGTTTGCCTTCATGTTGGCTGCAACTTTGAGACACTTTGAAGTTGAGGCAGGATTTTATACATTTTGCTTTGTATTGCATTTTCTCTACTATTGCTAGCTACACCTCAGCTAGCAGTTAGTGAATGTTTGCAGGCAAACATGACAAATTACAGATAGACATGGACATCTGGTAGCAACCAAAGCACTAGGAGGTTTTTTTTTCTTTGCAACTAAGTTCACCCAGCGAGACCCAGCAACTTCCAGGTACCACTGCCAACTAGTCAGGGAGCACACATTTTTCCCTTGCAATCGGTGGATGTATCAGATGTGACCGACAAATATCAAACAATGAGTGCATAACGTAAAATGCTAAAGCTCAATCGAGTAGTTAATTCTAAATCCTAAAATATCCCTAAGATAGAGATATTCTGACATGAAGTCCCATCTTTGATTTATTTTTCGCTTTGCTTTGAATCCGCCACAAATACTCCGGACATGTGATCAGAAAAGAAAAATTGCACTACTTCTAGCTGAAGCGTTAATCAGTCCCGTTCTAATATTTGCAGAACTAAAGGTAACTTCCTAAGGGAAAAAAAATCATTTAATAGCATACTGAACTCCACTATTAAATAAACACAAAATCACTGGATTACCCTCACATCCACTGTGTGTGCTGTAATTAGGAAATTATACTTGGTTTCATCCCCCTCCAGCTTACTGGATCTCAGAAACTAGATACAACCAATGTGTTTATTTGCATTTTAGATGAAGCGTCTCTTTAGCAGCTGCTGCACTGTTACTAATCATATGGACTCAATAATAAATACACTGTTATACGGATGTTACAGCATTGGCAGGTTTTTCGGTAACACTTTCAGAAAGCTTTAGCTCAGCGTCAGGGTGGTAAGCATCTATGAATGCAGGTATCAATATGAGCATGAGTCAAGGTAGTCAACGTGTCAGTCATGCAGCTTCAGTTCATTTTCAGCTTTAGAACCCACACATAGCATCATGTGAAGCCGCAGCTGTAGGAGTATTGTGCATATGCCTGATTGTTACTACAATTTGACATTAAACCAGTTTGAACAGTCGGATAGTATTATTCAGTCTCACCACACACTGCCTCAATGTCATGTTTTTCTTTATATGTTATATTCCTTTTAAAGGTAATTCACTCTGCACTGTGAGCGAATTACTCAGAAGTCCAGCTGTTTTCATTACCACAGAAAACTTGAAAGTGACATTCACTGTAAACACTCTTGTGCAGTGTTGCTCTGCTCGCCCTGGACTGTAGCCGGGGTAGGAATCAAAGCAGAGGAAAATCAAGCACAGAGCTGGACATAAATGTTCAGACTTCAGACCTAACATTCATCAGACTACAAAAAAAAACTCAAATGGAAAGTATCTTTGAGTTGAAAATGGGCTACAAAAGACATTAAAGAGTGCACAGTTCCCTAGATAGTGCAGTTGGACAGCACAGAAAGCTTTAAAAGATTAAAACAAAACTAAGCTTTGGTTTGAATTTGAGATCATTTTTTGTGATAGAAATAAGTAATGAGTTAGTCTTGTTTTGAGAGCGAGACAAGAAATAAAGAAGCTGTTTTTGTCTTTCTCTTCAGATATCTCCAAGTGTCTGTGCCATCGTTTTTTGGTTGTTGTTTTTTTAATTCATCTGATTATCTGACACAAAGCACATTGTGATTACTCGGGGAAATCGGCCCTGCGGTAGGGTAGTTTATATTTCATGTTTTCTAAAATAGACTGCCATTTTTCTCCTATTTAAGAGCCAAAATGCAGCTGTATGGCTAAACAGACAAAGTGGGAGCTGACAAGGCATGAGGGACGTTACTGTACATTATCCTCCTTTTTATGCAAAAGCCTAATTAGCATTAGCTCGCTGATAAATGTGCTATTGTATTATTCAGCTTGCACCGCCCTGGGGAACGATCCCAAGATGTGCCGCGTTTTAACCAGGTGTCTAGTTCGGATGAGCTCGCGTGATTGAGAAATTTGAAAGGAGTATCCCGTTTGGTCACAGCCTTAGAGTACATTGAACTGTTCTTTACTTGTAGACTAACACAGGATGTAAGGATGAAAGATCCTCGTGTTTGCTGTGGATAATAAAAATGCAAATTCCAGAAAGAGAATGTTTTTTAGCAATAAGCGCAAGCTTATGCTCTGTAATTTATGTACAGGACCGTTTCTGCCAGCAGTGCAAGCATATATAGAAGAGAAATTATAAAGAGTTTTAAGAATGTAGTACACTGCATTCATGAGGAAAAATGTAATTAAAAAGGAAAATGTATTGTGTGTGTGTGTATTATGTGTGTGAATAAGCCATAGAAGCGAGCATCAAAAGCAGGGATACACCCCTCATACATTCATATTGTACTTTCTATTGTTAACCAGTCTTGTATCGGTTCCTTTTATTACATGGACGTGAATGCGCAGTTGAACGCACACACAGACACACAGATATGTGGTATTCATACAAAGACGGAGATTTGGGAGCTGTGCATGAAGGGAAAAGGCGGAGGTGGAGAGACTTAACCCGGAGCTTCTCTTCACTCTACCATCTTCCTGTGCGACTCGCTGCCTCCACAGCCGTGCCCTCAGAGCCTCCCATGGCATAAATGACCATTATGGCTCCATTAGGGCCGCTACTAGGAGGTCATTATGCTACACTGAAAAACCAGGGATGAAGATGTTAGTGGGGTCCCATCAGACTGAGTGAGTGAAAGGCATAACACTCAGTCATCCGACTATTTCAGATGTCATGACAGACAAACAGCAATTCAGGTCCAGTGAGTCAGCCTCTTAAGTACTAAAAGAACAGAGGAAAGGGATAATTAAGGAGGGGAGAGGGCAGGGGTAAGTGCGGCAAGGGTACACTGAGGACAGAGGGGTGGGTAATTTGGGGTTATTTACCAGTTACCTTAAATCTGCTGTAGTGAACTTTTGTCTCCCCCTTCTGGCAGTGAGAGTGATTATGCAAACTTTATTGGCGTATACTTATGACATAGGATTGAGGCCATGAGAAGCTACACCAGTGTGAATCCATGTTGCTATCGATTGTTTTTTTTGTTTTTTTAAAACAAGGCTTTTCTTTTTGTCAGGAACATCAGAAACATTTCTTGAACTCTTTTCAACCTCAGGCTCCACCTTACTCCTAATTGCTGCCCACTTCACTTCATTGCTACAGTGGTTCTTCTCTTTAGCTCTGGGATATCAGTCATTGCTGGTTAAACTAGAATGCACCACTACTGTTGTGCCATTGTGTACACAAAAGAGTTGTCTGGCAATTGTGGTCTCAATCAGCCCGCTAAAGGGCCGTCCATTTATATTTCATTCATGTAAAAGGTACTGCATTTTGTGTCTGTTTTTCACAACTCTGGTGTTTGCGTGGGCTGTTGTTCTTATTGGTTTGCTGCACTTGGTGGATCGGTTTTCCATCTGTTTCACAATGTCTTGTTTCCGTATCCCTTCATTGTCACACGCTTCGTCTTTGTCAGACCTCATCCCTGACGTGTGATAGCACTGCGGTAGCCTCCATCCCTCTCCATCTCCACCAACCAGCCATGCCTGAGACAGAACAGCAAACTCCATCGTATACCTGACAGAAAATGACATTTCAAACGCCGTAAAACAGCATGGAGCAAATTTCTCTTTCTGTGTGGAAAGAAACAGTACTCGGCCCAGCGGGTGCTTCTGGGTTCCACAGCTTGTCTTGTTACATTGAATATGCAAATCTTTCAAGATGGCCTGGTTGGCTCCAAGACCGTCCTGTATATATAATATAAAGATATATATTCCTTTTTCATTGTACCACATATGTAGTGAAATAGATTGGACAAACAAAACAAATTTAGTTGGACACGGATCTATATATTTTTTGGTATTTTAGAAACTCATGGACCCAAAGAGACATTAGTGTGTTTCTACACAACTGTAAACAGGGGGGAGAAAGCCTGCTGCACTTATGACCTTCCCTTTACTGTAGGAAAAGAATACAAAGGTACAGCAGCTGCAGCAGGTGGCACATAGGGAAAGAGAACTGCTGACCTGTGCGACTGGTATGATAGTAGGTGCTTCTGAAGGATGAATGCTCCCATAATCTAGAGCAGGGCCAAACAAGCTTATGAAAAAAAATGCACTAGAGGTCACACCAGGACATTGGCCTGAATCATCAGCTAGCTTCCTGGGGTTTAGCAACTGTCTGCTGCAGGGTGATAGAAAAGATAGATAGAGCTGTGAACCTTTGAAGCACACCTGATATGCTGGCACAGAAGAGGTAAGGGGCTATTTGGTGATGTAGTAGTATCCTGTGTATACTTCAGATCAATGAGGTCTTAGACAGAAATTGGAAGATGTGTTTGTCCTTTGTATCTGTAGTTTTATCTCTAAATCTAAATTGTAAGTCATATAGAATATATTTTGAAATGCCGATGTCTGAAAAGAGAAGGTCGGGTCTGTGGTGCGATTGATCAGTCAAACCTTTTTTTTTTTCTGCAGCATTTTTCATGCAGGTAAGTGAAATTCAAAGTGTATTATATGTGAATGACAAGCTGTTAATGCAAAGAATAAGGCAATCGCAGACTAATGCACCCAAGACAAAACACACAAAAGGTTTAATAGCCCAATGTGGGTAAAGCGACGACACCATTGTATCAGCCTTGAGTCTTGTATGCCAACTATTTACAATATTGACTTTATTTGCTGTTAAAGTCTTTTTTTTTTTCTTTTTTTTTTTTTGCTTGGTGCTGC
>VUQR01031866.1:39259-49876 GCA_015108515.1 Hemichromis elongatus | reverse complement strand
TAATAAAGATTTGGGATACCTTGCAGACTCATTATGAACAGAAAGCCCTCTTAAGTTTTCATACACCTTAAATTCCCATTTCTGCACACATCTTGGCTACGATACTGAAGCAGGTGGGAAGAATCACTAGCCTGAGGCTGATGTGGAGCTTACTTGTGTCATGGGTGCATGCAACATTGTCCTCCACAAGATCGATCCCACTGCTTGTGTTTTTACTGCACTCGTGAGACGGCGGTACACACAGCAGTGTATCAGTAGACCAGGATTCTATTGAACTAGAGTTGCACAGCAGATTGCTCCTCAGATCTTGTGACCATTTCTCTCCAAGCCGGGTGAGCTGTGACCCCAGCAAGTGGTCCCACAGGCCAGAGTGAGTGCTACAGGGCTGGAAGCAGATGGCCCTCCTGATGCCACACTGACTCACAGATTGGCTTTAATTGCCAAGGCTGATCATTAGCCCAATGGGTCTGCGGAGGCCGGGACACTCCATGAGTCGCAGGACTTAAAATAGGGCCCGGCGACAAGCGTTGTGATCTCATACACTTGAACGATCATGCACGACGCATCTTGCTCGTGTGCACTCGAACTCTCAGACGCACTCACAGAAGCATACAACGGACACAATCGAGGCTGCATATGGGGGCAAGGGAGGTGGAGGGACAACCAGGGGCCTCTCTCTGGTTTTCTGTCTGCTTCTCTGAGTCAGTGTCTCCAGAACAGTGCTGACTGCACATTCACACACACATACGCACACACCATCGCACATGCAGACTCTCTGAGCTCCGCAGGCCACGACTCCATTCCCAATGACAGCAGTTAGTGCGCTGCTGTGACGTCAGTGGACAGCACTGTATGTCACGCCCTGTCTACTTCTATGTGTGGAGTCATAAAGCCGTACTGCTCCCATATCAGCTTTGTTTTCCATTACCCACTTTCTGTTTCATGTACATGTGCTTTGCTGTCAGAGGTAGACACCATTGAATGCATTCAACAGGTGTAGCAGCACATTACCAAGTGGTCCTCCTGCATGCCCTGAGCACAGAGGAGGACCAGTGGGGGTTTTTGTTGTTGTTGTTTTGGTTTGTTGTTGTTTTGCAGTGTGGTTTTACTTTCCTGTGTAGATAAAGGGATCCTGACAGATCACATCAGATGCTCACATGCAGACAGATCATAAGTCACATGCACACGCGTGTGTTTCCATGAGTGTGGGCATCTGTCTCTGCAGAACCAGCGACTGCACTCTCACGGAGGAAAAGCTGAAAGGCTAGCTATTTCCTGAAAGTGGAAAAAAAAAAGGAGGCTCACCTCATTTGCCAGGCCTTAACTCACCCTAGGATAGCAGACGCATCCTCACACACTGAAGCAGGCAAACAGTCTGCCATGGAGACCCACAGACTAGGTTCCTGCGGTGGGGAAGATGAGGTGCTGTAACAGGCAGAGTGGCAACTCTAAAGCTCATTATGTCTCGGTTGTTATGCTGCTGGTCTAGAAATGAAACTCGAGCTGTCCTGCCTCGTACATGGCTGCCACCTCTGGACGCTGCTGGAGACCAGCAACAGATCAGAAAAAGACCACAGACCTGGAAGCAAACTGAGGAGTACAATATGTGTGTCTCTGAGACCATGCTCTCTTTCTACTGCCTGTTGTTTTGATGCCACCCACTGTTAGAGAGCTCCAGCGTATTGGGTACTTGCTAGGACTCTACCCAGCCGTCTCCTCCTTTTCCTCCATCTTTCCATCTTTCCCTCTTGCGGACTTGGCTAATAGCTCTCCAGTGGCTCAGCAGTACTCTTTTCCTAATGGATGGCCATATTTATGCAGCATACATGAAGTATAGCATGCTTATAACAGTGCATACAGCTCTGCAAACATTGTTTGCTTCTACAGTGATCAAGTGAAAGCCAGTGTTGCAGCCCTATTTTTGGGTCATGCCACATTTTACCCTACTTGCCCCTGGTATCTGGAGCAGTGCTAGATTGTGTAACCAGTGTGCATGGAGCTGTCCAAAAATATGATAAGTGTGCAAGTGCTCGGGTTTAAGATCATCTTTACATATTATATCAAATATTATCCTTTTATCCTTCAAATGAATTATCACCGAGAAGGCGAGTTTGACTGTACGAGTTATGGTGAAGCACATCCACCAACACATATTTAACTTGAATGATAAAATGACACACAGTGCACTCTCTTTCATTTGAGAAAACCTGAAATTACCCCCCTTCATCATTCATCTGTCCGGTTCAGTACCACCCCCAGAACTGGGAGATGGGCATTAAAATGCATAAAAAATTAAGGCTGTTTACTTGGACACTAATGAGAGGAGGCTTAAGTAGTCTAGTTTAATTAGTATGATTGGCTCCACGGGGACCACACAGGCAGGGCCATAACAACTGATTCACTTGGAGCTCACAGGACCTTTTCATACACTCTAAGTGTCAGAACTGATGTCAGAGGAGATTGGACTGCAGAGACATGTTGCCTTTACTGATCCTAGGTTGGAAAGGAGCACTGCAGTTAAATGCACTGAAGCAGACCATTACATAAGCACTACTGCAAGGTCAGACATCTGCGTCCTCCCTGTCTGTCTCTCTCTATTTAAGTCACTATCCTAAACTGCCTTGGTATTAAGGTTGTGAACCGAAAACCCTGTCTCATTCTGAAAACCAGTTTCACAATTTCCTCGACCAAATGGATTTAAATGTCTCTGCCTTATCTATCCTGGCAGATTTCTCTTCTGTTTTTTGAAATGCATTGTTTCTGTCCCTTATTGTTTCATTCTCCAGTGCTTCATCTTTAACTGCTGCAGGTGTGTGAGTGACTGGGAGTTATATTGAGGCTTGTGTGGAAGCCCAGTGTGTTTATATCAGTTGTGCAGCATAGGAGCAGTTTCCTTTATACTGAAGTGCACGGGTAGGAGTACAAAGAAGAGGTCGAAAGTGCGGCTACACTTCAATAAAGAGCCTAGTTTGTCCTCTTTGATGCTATGCTGCCATGCACTTCAGCTACAAAGAAACAGCACTCTTGTCACTGAGAGCTAAAAGACTAGAAGTAGAAGACTCTGAGCTCTTCCTGAGCTCACAGCATAACATCACATCGCAATGTCACAATCACTCACACACTGTGTACAGCTGCATCGGTTTCTTCTGCTGCTAATTTATGAATGATTTCTGAATATGTAAAGCTGTGCGTGTGCAGTGTGGATAGTGGGCAGTTTTGACAGACGGCGACATGGGTACGGACACTCCTCTTCAGCTGGAGGGCTTCGGATTGAGCCCCCTTGGCAGAAGGAATCCACCCTACTGAAGTGTCCTTGAGCAAATCACTTAGACACAGCTAGCACAAGTAGGCTAGCTGTAGCACAACCGTTCCTCACCTCTGACCTTCTCATGAAGAGCAGTAATTTCCCAACAGAAAAATGGATTATTTGTTTACCACTGCTGTCCTGAGATTGCAGGTTTTTCTTTTCAGTCGGTTATGAATTAAAAGATGTCAGGCTGTAAATTATTTTAGATTGTTTTTGTTTCAGGTGGCAGAGAAGATGTGATTTAGTTATGACTTGTTAAGGAACAAAATCGTAGATTTAAAAAAAAAAAAAAAATTTTGGTGTGCCTCTGAAAGATTACCCAGATGAAATTTTAACAGATATACATCTCCTCTCAGGCCTCATCATTTTGTCAAAAGACAAAAGATACGTGTGCAATTACCACCGTAAAGCCAGGCTTTGCTGAAGTCTGGGCTCGTTCCTCTTCTCTCATTGACTCTTTCTTTCCCCCATCACATGCCATCATTGGCAAAGAATCACTGTGCCAAATTGTTTCATTACTTACAGGAATCATTACCTTTGGTTTTTTTAAAACAAAAGAAAGAAAGAGGGAAGCACACAGAATCGAACAAGCACATATATACTGACCCGCACATACGCACATTTATAAATGAAGTCAGATGTGATTGTATGACAGAGCAACAGGAGATTGAGTCTTGGTGTTGTAGAGCATATATATATATATATATATATATATATATATATATATATATATTGCTGCTGTCTGTAGTGATGAACGCACACTATATGTATGTGTATGTTGAATGCCTGCTTAGTTTTGACATGGTATTGTATATATCCATGTTATAATCCTCTCTAAAGCATATCATTCAATGCTGTGTTGCAACTCCTTTTTTCCCTTTGGAGGAGGCACAGCCTCTCCTGTCATCACTCTCTTTTATTGTCATAACTGTACACTCTCAAAAATAAATGACCTCATTGTACCACTTGACAGGGGGTGCTTATTTGTACCCTGTGGTTTTTACTTTACAGAGAGCAGTCTGTATTCAAAAACTGACCTTTAAAAAAAAAGGTTCAAAACTGGGTCATACTGACCACGCAAAGCTGCAGCCAACTTAGAATCACCAAGTCCTGAGGAAGCTTCAAACCCAACATTTCTAATCTCTGCACCGCATTGCAGAATTACAAAATTGTCAAAATTTGTTAATATATAAACTATTTACTTTTTCTGTGGCTGAATGAAGACTGTTCTCCCAATAAAATACCTTTAAATTCTTTTAGAAACTGCGAATGCACCTACGTGGGAAAAATGTGTGTAATTTTGTGACCATCAGAAAGAGTACACAGTAAAGCCTAACTGCTTATATTATTCTGTGATACCAGCTGTTTGATGATCTGTCAGTGCTGGCATTTGTATAGTAGGTGAAAAAGAAACTGAAACAGGGCGCGATTGATCACATGTTTAGAATCCACCTCCAGTTAATTTTGATGAAAAGCAGTTGATGCACACTGCTATTTTTATCAAGTTTGCCTCTTACTTTAATATTGTTTTAATGAGCTGGCCCCATAAAAATTGAGACTAAACAAAGCAGAATACAAATATATACCATGTGGCACCTGTGCAACGTTCGCTTCCCTGCATTTAGTTTGTAAACAGGAATTGTGAATCATTAAATTCAGCTGAGATATTTGATTTTGGAAAGCTTTTTTTTTTTTCTTTTTTAAGAATATGTCTTGCATTGATGCTGTAGGCTTTTTATAGCCTAGTTTTGCCAGGCAAATGAGCAAATGTGAATTATTCTGGGACCTCTCAGTTCTGTTTCACTTTCCAAAATGACTCTGGGTGGGTAGACTGAAACCAACCAAGGCAATATAACTTGTGATATACTGCTTATCAACAGGAAAATATAAACAGACAACAGTTGGCAACAAATGGTGGGACCGCACTCTGCCAGAGCAAACAAAGTATTAGTAATATTTGCAGACTGCCCCTTGAAAAAAATGTAATTTTATAATGTTTTCACACTCTGGCGTAGACTATCTGTTACAAATCAGCTGAGCCAAGAAAATGTTAATAGATACTAAGCTACTAGCCTGTAGACCTAAGGGAAATAGCTGTAGGGAAATAACAGATTGGAGGAAAAGGGCATTATAAGACAATAAGGCCGGAAAGTCTGACAGGTAAGGTAAGTCTGTGTAAGCGTTTCTTCATCCATCCAGTGTCCCATCAAGTTTCCTAACCACTTATCCAGCTTGGGATTCGATGGAGCATCTTCATCTAAGTGATTATTTACCTGTTTAATTCTTTCATCCTGTAACATTTTTGTTTGAAACCGTCCTCGTGGAACTCTGTTCTTGCGACCTTTGTGGCGCATGCACCGATTCCAAGCATCGAAAGGCACCAGACATAAACACGGCGAGATTAATTTGAATGACTGACAAGCAACCCAGCTCTGTTAATCAAGTTATGCTTACTCTGATTAGGACTTTAATGTGAGTAAGATAACCTGGTTACGGTGTTTACATGAGAGTTGCAATAATATGTGTATTGCATTAGTCTGGTTATAATTGAATTACTGGTGTGCATGTAAATGCTCTTTCTCTCTGTCTCTCTGGCTCATTTCCAAACCCCAGCCTCTGTATTGTAAGCGAGAGGAAATCTCTGTGTGTACTGTAGGTCTCCTCTGATCAGAGGAGAGGTGAGACATGAGCATGTGTGCAGCAGTTCATATGAAAGCCACCTGGCTCTCTCCAGCTCTGTGATTTATGCCTTTGATAACAACAGCCCAGAGATGCTTTCAACAACAACAAAGTCACGCTGAAGGATGACAACAATAGGACACTTGTCAGTCTGGAGATGAAAAGATGTCTTGCTAGGTGGCTGTCTCTGTGGTAACTTTGATAAATATTTTCTTTCTTTTGGTTTTGTTTATTTGTCTCTATATGTTTCTCTATATCTTATCAAATGTTATTGATGAAGCAAAATGTGAAGTGGAGTCAGTTTTCCATCTCTGACAGAATGCCTCCCTCAATCCGTGACAAGGCAGCCGTGTGCTTCACTGGCCCTGCTACGACTTGTGTTGTACTTCTTTATGTCTTGCCCTGAACTTCTTATAGGTCATCTTACAAGTTCCTTTTATTTATTTTTACAGTGGATTTGCTAAGATCTTTTTTTATGAGTCATCCTTTTTATTTTTTAGGAGGTATAAACTACTAAGTAGAGTAGACCCCTCTATGCAAAGCAGCTCTGAGCGTCAGTGGTTTGGATTTATTTATTTTTGCATTCACATCAACTCAGTGAACTAAATCTATTCCAAATAAACTAAATAAAAAGCTCAACAACACTCAAATGATGCAAATGCAATTCAGAAAAATAACTAGAAGGCCAGTCTGAGCACATCTGCCACCAAAACGCTAACACCCAGAGTCACAGAAGGATTGTCGTCGGGCTTTCTTTGGCCATGTGACACATGTGGCTGTTTGTTTGCTTTTAACTGTTAACTACAAGATCAGGTTAGTTTTGTTGAGAAGCAGCATCAATAAAAAAGGAAGTTCAGCCTATGATTCATTCTTCGTCTACTTTCTGTGCTCTAAATCTGTTGAACAGTTTACATTTAAGCTACAAATGCAGAAATATCAATCCACTTTAGAGCAGAGCAGTGTGAGATTAACGTGCAGATACAGCCAGTTGACTGTCGTCAGTCGGTTAAGTTTTGAAAATGTAAAATAAATGGATAAAACTTTACAGTCACTTTGACCATTCAGACATTTTACACTGCAAATCACTCAGAAATTGTGCAAAAGTCTTGAGTGAACCGTAATTTCTTTATATTTTGCATAAGAGAGGCCACAGTTTTACCTAGTTTTTCTTTTTTTCAGTGCTCTGCGGACTTTATGAAGTTGTTTCAAAGTTGTTCTTTGGATATTGGCCGCTTTTTAAATCATTTTCGGTCCTGTCCTCGTACCTTAGAGGGGAATGTTTTTTTCCTTTTAACCTTTCAACCATACAAAGTGTATTCGACCAACTTTATAGATGTGCGTAACGTATGTGTAACTTGTCAGCTGTTTGGGCTGAGTTTAATGGGGGCTGGGATGTCTTTGGACTGAGCAAACAGAAGCAACCTCCTTCACGAAAACGGGATATTTCAAAGAGCTAGTATATAGTGAATAACATAAATTTAAGGTTCTCCTACTTGTTTGAACATTTGCCTGATGTGTGACAAAGGAATCCACTGTGATGCTAATGATAGTCTGCGCTCTCTTACCTGTCTGTAAAAGTTGGTTTAGGCCTTAAAATTACTGCAGCAATTTATCAGAGATGTGCAGAGCGCGGAAGGAGAGTTAAAACATCAGCAGGCAATTTACTGCATTTTAAAATTATGCAAGCCATGCATTATTCGTAAAACTACCGTTAAGACATATAATGTGTTTTTGTGTATGTAATGTAATGTATTTTTAGACTTTTTAAGCGGCAATAAGTCAATAATTCAATAATTTGAAAAGGAAAATTGTTTTTTTTTCTTGTTAAATCTTCACTTTATTGACACTGACAAAATTAGATGTGGCATTTTATTGCAGTGTTTCTGTATTTACCAAAATGAGGAGATTTAGAAGATACTTCTGTTTTGTTTTTTTTTTCTCAAACCAGAATTCCATGAAAATGAATGGCACACCAGAGTCCTGGCCTCATGTCTCCCTCTATTTCTCATTATCGTTGTCCTTTCCTCTCTTTGTCTTCTACTGATGTGTCTGCTGGTCTTCTCGGTTCATCTGTCTCACTCATCAGCTCTCCTCGCTGTTCATCTGTCTTACTCCTTCTGTCTGCCCCCCGAAATCGGCTGTAGCAGGCTGAAAGCCTTGTTCGCCGGCCCTTTTTGTCGAACCAAGCTACTGTGTTAAGCAGCTTAGCATGAAAAGTCTGCTAGCCGGGCAAGCTAATCCTGGTTAGCTGCTTCTCTAATCCCAAATTTAATGTTAAAATCTTGGAAACACTGATGCAGCACAATAGTAACACTTTCTAAAGAGATCGTGTTTATAGATTTTATTGACAGCATTTTAGATTTCTACTTAAAATTTAAGTTATAGTGTTGTTGGTTCTAATAGTTTTCAGTTTCATAAAGATTTTAAAGTTTGAGCATATTTGATCCATATCCATAGAAACATCCTCTGTCCCTGGGTTCCTCCTGTGCATTAGTCAGTTGACAGTCTTCTTATAGGAGAAATGAGGAGAGTGCTCTGTGACTGATGGAGCTGCTTTGTCAATGACAGGGGAGCTGCTGCTGGCAGTTTTGGGCCAAAGAACAGTGCAGATTACATTAACATCAGTCAAGCTGTTGTCAGACTAGTAGGACATAAATAGGACCTTATTGATGCATAATGCAACAACTTTTCATTGTGACGTTCTCTGAGTAATGGGATCAGAAAGTTAGTCTGTGGCTAGAAAGGCAGTGTGCCAGAAAAGATCTGCAGAGATGTTTTAGAAATGGCGCATTGGTTAAGTCGAGATTAAGTCGGCAAAAGATTATTGTCCGGGTAGATCGATATTTAAGACTCAGCATGAATCAACTGATTTAGAGTCGGCTTGAAAATGTGGCAACATCAGGCAAAATCAGTCACATTGGTGTTTTTATAGAACAACTAATTTTACTAACCACTTCTCCTGATTTTTTTTTTTCCCTTTTGCTGGATATCAGATTGCCGTTAAAGGGCTTTGACAGTTTTGTAATAGAAAAAACAAAACTGTTGACCTGAACTCCAACAAGCAAAAATCCCAGAAATCCTTGACAGAAAAATTGCACTGTGCTGTTTGATCACCACTGACACTGCCCCTACTGCACCTCTCCACCTACTTCAGTACAGTCAACTTCACAGAGACTCACAAAATACAGGTGCAGGTAGAAAAGGAGCTGCCGCGCACCCAAGAAAAATGCCACTTCATAGGCATAAAGTAGCAAAGTATAGTGCTCTGGATCCACGTTTTGCACCTTCAGCATAGATCCAATGATGTGACGTACTTGATATGGCATTCTGTTTGATGACTCCCTTTAGCCGAAAAGTTTATTTTAGGTAGTGAATGATATGTTTACATACTGTTCATAATGGTGGCAGTTCGAGCAGAAGAAATGATTAGAAGTTGATGAGAAGGAAAGACTAGCATGGTTAGCGTTACTAAAAAGAATAATAACTAAGGAGTTTTGACTAACTGTAGTTGTATATATAAATATTTTAATGAAATTCTAGCATTGCTGTGGAGACCATGTAATCCTTTAGTTTAGCGAGAGCCAGCGTCTGACAGTTTTGAAAGTCCTCATCTTTCTTCAGGTCTAATCTTTCTTCCTTTCTGTGTGCATTCTCGAGGAAGGCTGAATTTCTGTGAGGAGCGAAAGCTGAGGACAGTTCCCTGGAGTCCGGACACCAAGGCCCCCGGGCCTCCACAGCTCATAAACAGATGTGTCCTTGTCCCCAGCCAAGCGCAGCCACTCAAGTGGCAAAGCAGGGGCCCAATAATTGTGAAGAATTGAAAGCTAAATATTGGCTTTATCTCCTCAGTAATAAAAGGGCCATGAAATTGATTTAATGCTGCAGCGCTTCTCTTGGGTGGCTTCTTACAGCGTGAGCACAAAACAATGAGCAGCAGCCATCTATTAATTAACCCACCTAATCCTGCAAAGTTAATCTCTCACCACAACTTTGCCCGCAACTAACTTCCAAGCCAGTGGGTCTATTGGGGGTGTCATGACAATGGCAGTGAGGGGAAGATAGATTCAGCACTTAGGAAAAAAGGGAGTGAGAGAGAGAAAGAGGTGGAGAGTGCACTGTTGTGCACATCAACCATGAGGGACACTGTAAGTGGAAATTCAGGGGTGCATGGCCGTCATTAGCATAGCTTCAGAGTCGATTTGTGTTTTAGTGAAAAGAGGCGGAGATTACCGTTTTGAGCTCTTGGAGTCGTTTTCAGGTGCGCGGGGTGGATTTAAGTTGCCTTTTTTTTTGTTGTCTTTTGTGTGTCCTTTTTCTCCTTTCACCAGGCTCCCTCAGTCTGTTATTCTCTCCTGAGCTGTTAGATAGTCGGGGGAAAAGTGGCATTTCTTTTTCTTCTTCACCTGCCTACCAGTCGCAGCATGATGGCACCTCACACCCAACTCGCACATTCATGGTCATATTGTGTCGACAGAGTTGTGAATTACCTCCTTCTCGGGCGGCTGATGAAAAGCTATGTGTTTTTCTCTTTGGCTGCGGCTCATCTGACCCTGCCCTCTCACCTCCTCCTCCCCCCCCCCCCCCCCCCCCCCCTTTTCCCCCTCCCTTTTTTTTTTTCCCCCCCCCCCTGG
>VUQR01031860.1:0-29845 GCA_015108515.1 Hemichromis elongatus | reverse complement strand
GCAAAAAAAACTTACTCAGTTAACTAAGTTACCTCGGTTCCACCACCACTCAGTTAACTTAGTAGATGAATTTTCGCCTCGGACAGCCTTTTTATGCTTTTTGTGTCCATGTGAGCAACAAGATCAGCCGCCCCTTTGTTAGACACACACACACGTATGTGTCAGCTCTGCACACGGTGCACTCCGCCTCCCATTTATGCCGACCGACGGTATGCGGGAAATTTCATTTGCAGTTCATCTGTAAAGGTGCACTTGCGCTTCGGCATCTTTTAAACATTACTAGGGGCATCTGTGAGCGCAAAATAACCACTCGCAAAGCAGGCAGCAGTTAAGGTGTGACGTAACGTATATGGGCCCCCTGTAGGCTCGTAAAACCCGGACATTTTTATTAATCTCAAAAATGCCCCTGGATGCCCCGGACGGAGCGTGAAAAGTGGACATGTCCGGGGGAAAGAGGACGGTTGCCACCCTAGTGTGTGAGTTCCTGGATGCCATTATTTGAGGTGCTGGTGTGTAGCCGTCATGCTTATATGATAGACCATTTCCACCTTACAAAGCCGGCAAACGACTGAATCACTTCCTTTTCTGTTAAAATACCCCCATACTGTAGAACTGCGTGTTCGGGTGGAGTGATTTAAGTCGACTGCGGCCGCCTCACTCATGTTGCCGCTACTCGCTGCCGCCATGTGTGTTTTGAAAGTGACGACGCATCGACGCACATTGTTTTACGTATTTTACGTGTCGACGTAATCGATTACAACGCGTCGTCCCAGCCCTAATTCATACCTGTGAGCTGAACCTATGTGGATCAAGGTGTAGCCAATCCACTGACAGCATTTAAAGTGTGTGTATCTGCATCGCTCTGCACTTCCAAATAGTAGTCCCACTTTGAACTCATCTGACACACCTACCACACACCTCACCACTGGGGTGGTAGAGCTACTAACCAGAAGGTTGGTGGTTTGATCCCAGTCTGCTCCAGTCTGCAAGACACTAACCCCACGTTGCTCTCCGATGTGTGAAAGTGTGTGAATGTTAGATAGGGAGCAGTTAACAGATTAGAAGAAGTGCTTGTGTGATTGGGTGAATGCATTAGTTGTATAAGCACAGAGTAGAGAAGTCCTATATGAGAACCAGTCCATTTACCACTGACTGCACCACCCTCACATACTTCTTCATGTGGGTGGTGTGCTTTCTCTGATCCACAAAGACACCGTGAAGCTCCTTCTCTAAACGTCTCCATCGACACTCGGAGCAGACGTCACATCTGTAGATCTCTTCATGGTATGGCTCATTAGCTTTATCCCTTTGTAGATACCACAGTTTACTATTCATGTCTTCTCACCACTCTCTTCTCTTCTTCTCTTTCCATTTCAAACTGCCGCATATCCTCTCCATCCTTTTCCCTTCCTTTGTGTCCAGCGTTAAGGCTTTCCACTCGTCTCTTTGCCATTTGCCTAGCCTCCTAGTACTTCTGCCTACACCGCCAATCAGTCGCCTTGAATTTAATAAAAGTTGAACTTGGCCGTCACACGAGTTTTCACCTGTTGTTGTTGCCACATCAGCGCTCTCTTCCTGTGTGGATGGTGCTTCAGGTTGGAGAGTAGATGAAGAGCAGCAGAGTGGGACTGAGTGCTGACAGCTCAGAGGAAGCATGTGGTATTACGGTCCTAGAGTGTGAGAGTTTGCCACACAGGTGTTCAGTGTGTGCTTATTAGAGATTGGTGAAAAATCAATAATGCATAGTATCGCAATATTATGTTTGGTAATAATGTATCGATACAGGGACAGCAGACATCGATATTTTATTATAAGAACTTCCAGTCCACCAGATGGTGCGGTTGAGCTTTTTCTCTAGCGAGGTCAGCGGAGGTTAGGTCACCATGTGGGAAAATTGATCAAACAAAGATGGAGGCAAAGAAAGAAAGAAATCAGGAAAGCGCCATCTGCGTTTAAATCAAACGTCTGGACGTATTTTGGATTTTCAAATAAGGATAGGACAAATGAGATGGATTTGACACACGGGATATGCAAGGTGTGTCTTATGAAAATAAAGTACTCTAGGAATACTACGAACATGACGGCAACGCTAGCTCTAAATCAGCTCAACTGAAAAATAAACCAACGCTGGACACTCTTAGCATGACAAAGCTATCTTCCAATTCAGATTTCAATTTATTTGACTTAAATTTAAACCTTTTTTACTTTTAATATAAAAGGGGTTGCATAGTTTTTACAAACTGCATGGTTCAGAATAGCTATAATTGTACAGTCGTCCTCAGATGCTTTCATTCAGTTAAGTTGGACTAGACTGTAGTACAAACTGTTCAGTTTGTCAGCAATAAAACTGACTAAAATAAGAGAAAGACTGAGTGTGAGACTGTTATTAGATAAAATTAATATTGATAAAGTTTACCTTTATGGAAAGAATCTGCAGTAGAAAAAAAAAGATAAATCACAAAATGTCGTATTGCAACACTCAGAATAACGCAAAATATAAAAATATTTGCAAAAATATCGCGAGTTAAGTATTGTGATAATATCGTATCGTTGGGTCTCTGGTGATTCCCACCTCTACTTTTTAACTTGTTTCTAAGCGGTTTACATTTTGGTTTACATTTTGAAAGTTCAATTGAGGTTTTAACTTCTAAGGGGGAAAAGTAGTTAAAACATCATTGTAAAGTAGAATTGCCTAACTTATTTGTTTTAATCAGATTTGGCTGGTGATTCTGTGCATGCAGTTTCAATGCCCCCGTGACCATTAAAACTAAAGTTTAGTAAGTTAATATTTCAAAATAACTGTCTAAGTGCTTCTGGGTGGACTTTTTATAGATCATTAAAAGCATCTTGCAAACTGTAACTTGTTTGTATAATATAAAGTTTAATTGTATCTCCCAACCCCATTTCCAAAAAATGTTATCATACAGAGCAAAATGATACAAATAAATACTGCTCTGTTAATGCTAATTGCTAATTTGCTGTGGGACTGTTAGATGGATGTAACTCCCATGACATCACCATTGTTTTCTGTGCTAGCTTTTTGGCCATGGCCAAGTTGGGGCTGTGGAGGAAAAACTGATCGCTGATCAGTTCCAAATTTTTGTTTTTTTGTGCTGAAATACCTATCCATGATAACCTAAATTTCAGGGTCTAGGTCGATTAACAAAATTCACCTTGGCCAGATATATGAAGCCATCCACAGAGAGCAAAATCATTTTTATACCAGGCTCTAAACATTCTTTTTAATGCGGTAAAGTTCAGGCTCTTTGGGAATTGACTTACTTTTGCAGCCAGTATAAAGTAGCACTTAAAGATGCTCCAGTTTCTATCACTTTTCAAGTGGCTACAGCCATTTTCTGCTCTTGAAGTTGTACATGGACTCAGTACAATAGCAGCTCTGCACTGGCTATTAAAAAAACAGATTTATAAATATCTTTATAACCAGTTCATGACCATCGTTTTATTGTATCGGGCAATATGTTATTATAAATCACCAACTATCAGTTAATAAGAGGGTAATATATGCTGACAGTATGGTGGCAGAGCATTTAATATTGGCCTTGCATAACATTGGTACTCCATTCTTTTACTAAAAAATTTATGATGTCATGTATACCCAGTTGTTTGCTTAATAAAAATGGGCTCCCTGTGTTAAGAAATGTATTTAGGGCAGCATCATGTGGGTGTACTTTGGATGTTGACTGTGACGATCCTCTAGGTTTTGCTATTTTTGATTTATTAAGAAATATTAAATTCACTTTTGCATAGCTATGTAATTGTGTGCTTGCTTGCTTTTGGATGTGGTTGGTACAATGCAGCGACCAGACTGTAGTCAACGACTCGACTGAACTTAATGTTTATACATGTAGCTTATTTTTAAGATGCACCACAGTGATAGAGATGTCCTTGAACCTGATGCCGCAGGTTGCTAGCATCAAGTTTAAAGTGAGCATGTTGTTTTACAAAAAAAACTCAATAAAAATTCCTAATGTGTGACTTACACAGTTTCAGTGTAATTTTACACAGTATCTCAGATTTTATGAAAACCAACAATGCTAAACTGAACCAGTACCAGCACTCTCTTTAGATTATTTATAATATTGCCAGAAGCATTGATGTAGTAGTAGATGCAGTGGAAAACGGGGGAAACACAACTCTTAACATGACATTTTTCAGCTGTTTTGTATTATGACAGCTTGTATCCTAGTAAACCTGCATCTGGAGGCTTTTAATGAATAACTGTCTCTCCTATAGGTGAGATCTGGAAGGGCTTTTGTCAGCACCACTTATGGGGGCTGATATTTAGATGGAGAATAGTTGTTTCGCCAGTGCTTCACAAGGTCACAAAGTGTTACACACCCCCACAGAAATCTGAAAGCACAAAGTCTCACTGCCACTTCAAATCACAGAGCTAGCAAGCAATACTGATATGCACAGTGGTTAAGTACTTGGATAGAAGCATTTGCTGATAATCACTTATATCTTAAAATTAAATGAATGCCTTTCAGTGTATGCGTTCAGCTTATCAGTGCTTGCTTTTCTCGGGGCACTCTGAAATTGCATTTGGGAACTACAGCATCTTAGTGCAGCAACACTGCTTTTTGACTAAAGTGATCACGTTTTTGCCAAAGGTTGCAATTTGCTAAATGAATGCTTGCTAGTCCTTTTCAAAACACTTCAAAGAACAGCTGTGTGACACCACCATTATAAGTAACACCAACGTGGTGATTTAAATCTGCCGCAGACCTTAAATATGTGTTATTTTCTGTCACCCAAATGAACATATTTCATGAGGTTGTTGTTAATCATGGGGTTACTATTATCAAACTCCTACAGAGAGAGGATGTTGCTAAATAAAACTTTACATTTCAGATGGCCTAGAAACCAAAAAGAAAAGTGTTACAAACATATTCTACACCACTGATAGGAATCTTAAAAGATAATCCTGGTGTGTGTTTATATTGGCGCATAAGGATATGTGATGGTGAGTGAAATGTTTGAGAGCAGGGCTTTGTTTTTTTAATAGCTTACATTCAGACACATTATTCATATATTGGGTAGTCTTGTTGGTTTCGGGTATTTTTGTACTGGCCAGTTGTCCATAAAGTAGTAAAGCTTTCTGATTGGCTGAAGCTATTTTTACTGATATGAATGATCTGGTGTGAATCCGAACACTGTGTATGAGCAGTTGAGGCATGCTGCCCAAGCTCGTGCCTGCATTTGTTCTTGTGTGTTTTAAAATGGCATGAGTAATTAATTCACTGATGTTTTTAATTTGGATTTCTGGCAGCTTGGGAGATTGATGCTAATGTAACTCCCAGCCCAATGTATTTAGAAATGAAGGCTAAGCCCAGGACTTATTCAGCTGCAGCAGCAAGAGAAGAGCACAAACACTACAGCATTTGCCTATTTTTAGTATTAGTCTTAATAAGCCATACTGTGGATGGGCCAGTAACTCACTGGGCCTTACTGTGACTGTGTAGCAGCATATCTTTGTACTGAACATTAACGATACTAGTGGGAATATTAATTATTCTTTTTTTGTTGTTGTAAATGTGACAATACAATAATACAGATTTTAATAATGTAGAGGTGATGTGCTGGATTGACATTGTTTATAAAGTAGATCACTATGTTTTTGTCTATTAAGTCATTAAGTTTATAGTAGCGCTTCTATATTTTCACACACAAAGTTGTAAACCTTCACTGTGTTTGATGGCATTTTCCAAGACTACAGGGAAATGTGATGTCTTGAAGTGAATATTAATTCACCCGTGGAAAGGTGGGGAAAATAATTTCTGTATTTGCCAGAAATGTTGTTAAGTAATAAATTACTTTGACTGTTAATATGATTACTTGTTAAAAGTAATTTAGTGTGTCGTTTGTGAAAATTATAATCCAATATAAAAGATAATACAGATGTAGAATAAAATGACACCAAAACAAAATATTATATAGAGTTATGCTGATATCTACGCCGATATGTTGAGGGCATGCTGGCTGCGTCAGTGCTTGATAAATGTGATGCTACAGGTCAACAAAGGATCTCTGCTGTCCTATTCAGCAGGGCATTCAGGCCCGGATCAGCAGGCCGTGGAAGGGCCTCTGATGCATATGTGCCTCTGGCTGCCTCATCTCTGCAAACAGGAAAGGCTTGAACGGCTGGCCTCATCCCTCTGCTGACTCTCCATTGTATGGGGCCACTTTGGCAGGGCACGCTTTGTCCTCTGCTTTTTGGGATCTGCCTCCACACCCTGCTGGCTCATCTGAGTATCACGGGCAGGTTGATTTGGGGCAAGGCAGAGGTGCCACATCCACTTGAATATATTAATATTCATTCATGCAAAGCTCTAGCTTTGGTATACTCATAAAGAATACCAGCAAAATATTTTCTTTAATTGTAGTTTTTTTCCTTCACTTAAAGATTATTACAATAAAACTGGTAAAATATTAAAAAATCTTATGTTTGTGTGTTTTGAATGACTGTGATTTAACATTGTTTTGTTATGAGTTGTATCGCCCCTTTGTCTGCCATTATAAGGAGTGTGTGTGTCCCTGTCTACCCTATTCCCCTGGTGCAAGGTAGCAGTTTGGCTGGTTAATGTGCACAAGCCTAATTCCCTGAGGGTGACTGATTGCAGGCTCTATTTCTTTTTCCTCTCTCCCTGATTAACGGGTGCAGTGACAAACAGACCAGCTGGGCAAAGGGAGGCAGCTCTGGGAGGGGAGGTGGGGTGACAAAGAGGGAAAAAAAAGGCGGTGAAGGTGGTGGTGCTGCCTATCATACTGCTAGCTCTGCCCTGCTTTCTTAACCAGTCATTCTGTTGTGAGTAATAGCCTGATGTGTGTCTGCCCAGTATAGAGCTGATTTAGCCACGAGGCATTCCTTTGTGCCCTACTTAAATTTTTTTCCCCATTGTTCAGAAGCGCTATTTATCTGTGTCATGTGTCCTTCATTTGTACGTTGTTTTGCTTTAATCACACAATTAATTTTTCACAAGCATGTTAAGATGCAAAGACTGTGACAGGTTCTAAATATTTCATACACAAATGTTTGTCTCTGTTTTGTATTTGTGGATTAGACCTTGGGGGGATTTTCTTTCATAGAACCTCTTTTATGTGACCTTTTTGTGCCACATCTGTCTGCCAGGCTGCTGTATTTTTATTTATTTATTTTTAAGTAGCTTTGGGGCTTACATCTTATGTCTGAAGGTTTGGAAAATAGGCTTTTTCCGGGGAAAAATCAGGTTGAAAGGCTCCTCCATGCAATTTTTTACAAAGTTGCATTTTTATAGGTTAGTTTCTTTGTGTGATTTTTGTGTCTGTCTGGACTGGGGGAGGTGGCTGCACATCACTCAGGCTGGCATAATTGTTGGTGTTGGACCAATCTATTTTGTGCACTGAATGCTGATATGGTTGCATGCTGTGTGGGTGGATTTGTAAGTGTGACTTTCAAAAGCATCATGTGTATACTGTATGTAGAAGGGTTGTTGGTGTGGTGTGCTGTAATAGGTCAGGCCAGCTTGCATGTGCAGTTTTTATGTCACCCTGTGTTGTGTGTATGTGTGTGTGGGAGGATGAGTACAGTAGGCTGTATCATAGTAGGTCAAGGGATTGTTAGTCTGATCCATTGAGGAGTGATTAGTCCAGACACTGAGCCAAGCCTCTTCATACTCACAACAAGGGGAGGATTGGCGCTTTGTTATTGCTGCCAGACTCTTGTGACCTCACTGGTCCTGCCCCTCTCCAGCTCCTGCCATGGTCCAATCCCCCAAACAGATTGCCTTGGACTATATTACTGCCAGGCCTGTCCTGGATAGTCTGTTTTCTGTGCGACTCCTGCTTCCATGCTGTGGCATTTTTATAATTTAGGCTATGTAGAAATCTTAAATGTAGCTACTTATCAAGAAAGCTAGACTGATACCAGTCAAATAGTGCAGGCCTGTCTTTGTTTTTCTATAATAGTAATAATAATTATTATTATTAGTCCTATAATATGCCAGAGTAAAGAAGAAAGCATGAATTGAAAAGGAGGAGAGCAGTTTTTGATGATTTTTTTTCAATCACTGTGTTATAGTACAAATATTTTAACATCTCTCCAATCTTCAAGTGAATACTCAATGCCACTCAAACGTGATATTCCTGTTTACTTATGCATACAGTGAGTTGTAGAGACAAGGCAAGTCCTAGAGTGCTAGATAGGTGACAAGTCAAGGAGCCGTTCCGAGGTGTTGTATTTCGTGGTTCTCTAATCCATGCATTTAGTCTCTATTCCCATCCAGTTTCTTAATCAACCACTAATTGGATTTTCCAAACATTTGTTTGTTTGTTTTGTTTTGTTTTGATTTATATTTTATAAAATTTGAATTTATTTTAAAGTAAACAGCTGCTAGATAACAGAAATGGTTGTGCATGACTTAAACAATATTCTCTAAAAGCGATGATTAAAAATCACAACTGGCTGATGTTAATGAAACAGTGCACCAGAAAGTGCAACACCAGCACTATTCTCTGCTTTTCTGTCTTGAGCTATACTAAAAACTGGTAAATGTGAATTTCCTCAGGAAAAACACATTTGTGAAGAAAATACAAAACAAACTGAAGTCTTATACTTCGGCTCTTTCACTCAGCAGGTTGCTCTAATGTAGTCACAGATATTTACAGAGTGAATGCTGCTTAAAATTCTAGGACACAAAAGTTCAGTTCTGATTTTTTCTTTTTGAGTTGATGCTAGGCTTTTAAAATATGCACCGCTTCTTTTTTCCGTTGTTATACTTTGCCCTGGGATGTTATAGCCTGCCTGTTGTGCGTTTTCTAGAATCAGTGATGGGAGGAATATGTATAGATGCAATCTGGCCCTGTGTTTCTTGTGTGCAGTCAGATTGGGCCCATCTGGTAGCTGTCTGTTATTGATTTAGAGGATACATCAACTTGGCAAAGCATGGCAAGTCTAAGAATAGTTCTCCCAGATATATTAACAGCAGTTTTACATTTAACCAGATAAATCTATTCCATTGGCTGCTATCAGGTTTTTTAAGTCATACTTGGGCGACTCAGAAATTGAATTTGCGTATTAATTGTGTGTAATGTGGCTAACTTATTCTGTAAACTACCACCTCGTTTGTTACAGGTAAACATGATCTAATAATGGCCAAACTAAAACATTAGCCTGATGGACAGCATTTATGTTGCCATATTTGGGAAGGGCATTTTGCATCCTTTGATGAATAAATGAAACCTTGAACAAAAGAACCGGGTTCAGTAGTTCTCAGTCATGCTTAGCCTTACATTACTTACTTTTAACAGCACAATTATTTTTGTAAGAATCTGTCATTTCTTCCCATCACTGCTCCTCATCTAATGGCTCACTGATGAAGTTAGCCACAGCTGGTAGACACAACAAAAGCTAAACTCACAGGTATTAACAAACTGACTACTCAACCTTGTCTATTAATCTGTTCAATGCTCTTAAGCAAATGGCCTCAGTTAGTTAATGGGACTCTATTGCAGGGGGCTTAATCTTAATGTAGGTCCCCCATTGTGTGTATTTGTGCATAATACTAAAGACGAGCTGCGTCTGGTTAGTGCTGTATAAACAGTAAATCCTTTACATATAAGAGTTTTACCATAGCAAATGGTTAAGATGTGAATCACCGTGCCTGCACAGCAGTTCTTGTGCTGTAGTTGTGCAAAATACTTGTCTCACACTCAGGATTCGATTGAATAGAAAAGAGAAGATGCTTCGGCTTCTCGATCAAACTCTGAGAGCTAGCCAGCTGGAGAAAGAGGGTGGGATTGACCTCATTCTGTTTGAAGTATTGATTGTTGCCGTATTAGGAGGCCTTGTTTTTTTATAGCTGGATGCTGAATTCGTACAAACAGCAGGATGGGAAGATTGCATGCTTAGCAGTGATTCACAAGGACAGAGGTGTCTAATTTATTCAGAGGAGGTTTTAGACCACATGGTGAGCTGTGGTGATGTAGAGCAATGTTTTGATGAGGCCCCTTACTGTTTGTGTGGTGTAATCTAGCAGCATTTGTGCAGGAATGCATGAATGGCACACATCTCATAATTATGTTGTGAAATGTTAACAAAATATCTTTCAGTTCCAAGTCTCCACACCTGTTAACGGACTGACTTTCTTTTAACAGGTGTCGTTTAACTAGAATAACAGATATATAAATGTAAGTTCCTCTGGGAAATTCAGTAAATTTATACATTTATAATAAATGAAGTAACTGATGAATGCAATAGGCTGTTTATACTCACACAATGAAAGATTTTTAGTTCAGTGCAATTTCTTTAAAAATGCAATAATGACATAAAAAGACTAGAAAAACAGGGGAGTAGATTTCTGGTACAAACCTTTGTCCATTAAAGTATCTTGTGAAAACAATCAAGTTTAGATTTGGTCCAATGACGCAATACGTATTGACATTTTAGCACTTTTATTTTAATTTAGAAGTGAAGCCATGTGATAAATAATCTCTTTAGGGAGTGCTTTTTTATGTGTATCTTTTACCCTGGTTTTAAGCAGTATGACACTGCGCACAAGTGTGTTTATACTGCCGTATGTATGTGTGTGTCTTTTTTAGTTGCTAGGTTATAGTTATATAGTCGTGTTTTGCTCAACCAAAAGTTGAAACCAAAGTAGATTGATGTTGCTGTGCCATTGTGACTCAGCATACAATGACATTACTGGAGTTATAGGAGCTCTCATTTTTAGTCGACTAGCATAACGACTTCATGACAGTTGCTAAACTTATCTGAAAGTCTGTTACACACTGGCAGTTGCACCGTCCAAGTTTACATTTGCATACGACTTACATTTGAGCATATAAAACTAGAGTGCAGCTGGCAGGCTTTGTGTGCTCAGAGTGTGGGTGACGTGCATAATCTTTCCTTTTTTTTTTGTTTTATATAGAAAATAGAAGTGGACCTTTTGTTTCTGAAATTCAATATTTAAACTTTATCTTTCAAACATTTCAAGGGTTAGTGTTGTGAAGCTTGTATTATGCAATGCCGTCTCCCTGCTGTGCGTGCGCTGACTGTCTGTGTTTCTGTGTCCGAACTGCAGGTTGAATGAGTTTTTCTCCAACGCGGACAACATGAGCACAATCTCGCCAACAGACTTCGACAGCTTGGAGATCCAGCAGCAGTACAATGACATCAACAATCGCTGGGACCTGGCAGCAGAGACTGACTGGGACAATGAGAACAGTTCAGCGCGTCTCTTTGAACGGTCTCGTATTAAGGCCCTCGCAGGTATGTTACACATCAGTGTACATTGTTACCAGTGTTGCGTGTCAACGTGAACCCATGTACTTGTATTTGTTTCTGTTTAAAACATTTTGTCACAATTGAAAACAAGAGTGTCACATGTCTGTTTAGAGGCCGGGTGCTACAACATTAAAGTTGTAAGTGCAATTTCTTAGGTACACCAGTGCATGCCAGATATACAGGGGCAAATATTGTCCGGGAGAGACTTGAAATAAATTTTACTGATTTTGAGTAGCTAACGTTGTTGTTATTGTTGAGTGGATTGTTTTTAAAAATTGCACTGGTGGATTCATTAATGTATGCTCAGCTTAACATTGGGATGTAAATTGTGTGATGATTAAAAAAGTGCAAAGAAGTGACATACAAAGTAAACACTCAAAAAGATACAACTCAATAATGACGTTTGGTCTGAAATACCAAAATGCTACTATATGCCATAAGACACATTGCATACATTTAGAAAATAAGACTGGAAGTATTTTTTTTATTACATTTTGGAAAATCCTTTTAATTTTTTAATTTTACTAAGACTTATACATACACATAAGTAATGTATGTGTGTGCTGTGTAGTGTCTGCACACATACTGGCACTCTTATATGCCAAGATTTGGTAAGCAGGCAGTTTAAATCCATCCATAATAGTTCTGCAAACAGACCTGTTATGGGATATTTTCTGCACTTCCGTTTTGCCCTCACAATGTTCTGACATGACAAGTTTTGACAGCACAATTCTTGGAGGCTTGACAGAGTTTGTTTTTTTTTCTACCAGTTTCTTTGGTGAAGTAGTCGGGAGAGGAAAGAAGGTTCATTGAGAAGAATAAGACATTTACCTCGAGGAGTATTATGGCTAAAAGCAATGCCAAATGCAAGTTGTAAAACGGTTCTCAACTTCTAACAGTGTGGACTTTAGTCATTACACTTTAATAGAACGCCCGTGACAGTGAAGTCTTAAGCTTTTTGAGTTCAGTTTAAGAAAACACTTTTATTCCCAAAGATCAGAAAGATCATCTTGCATTTACACCAATGTTGTAACTGTTTTGTAAAGCATGTGTTTTAATATCCAACAAGAGTTTTAGCATATTCAGTTGAGATAAATCCTGATACACTGCAGAGATCTCTGTAGACTGGGAAACAGGTTTTATTATTTTTTCCATCCCCAAAGGCTCAGTCTTTGTAGGGCAAGACAGAAATACTTCCAAAAGGAGGACAAAACCAGGAAGCTGTATAGTCTGTTGAGCGAGGACAAATTTGGCTAGGTTTATCTGTTTCTGTGCAGGCTTATTTCACACCTGTGCCTTCTGCATCTGAGCTCACGTTTTGTCTGATTAGTGATCTTACTGAAATGAATTAAGATGCTGTCCTTTTTAAGAGTGCAATAATATTTTGTTGACAGTTTTATTCAGTAACGTACTCCAAAGCTTCCAAGCTGTGCAAACACAGGCCAGTCTGCCATTGCTGGAAGCACCAAATAAGGTGACACATTATTGGCTGTTTTATCACATCTGCTGTAGGTGTGTTTCTGTGTGTTTATTTAACTGCCCTGGTGAAAGCCTGGCTTCACCTTCTACCGATGAAAACCTCTATTGTTAGTAGTAAAAACAAGATGCAGTGTCATAATTACCCCAGCAGAGGGGAGCAACAGGCAGCCGCCAACACACATATGTACATGCGCAAACATGCACGCGCACACATCGAAACCATATGCTTTAATGATCTTGAGAACTATTGTAGTCGATGTATTTCTCAGATACACACCTCATTTTACTGAGGGGGTGCAGACCAGCTTATTTCCTTTAGGAGTTGTCATTATATAGAAACCTTATAAACAGTCACATCCTGTCATGCAACTTTTTACTACATTGCAACATGCTGTAATACTGTTTGCACGTGTGATCAAACAAGAATTTGTGTGTATATGTGTGTGCTCCTGTGTGCATGTCTTTAAATACTGTCTAACTTTAACAAGTGTGGACTTGATGTGCACATTCTTTGACATGCTCTAGCAGTTATTCCCCCCAGGCTCAGCTTAGGCCCACCATTTATGACTTCTCCCCAAATGTCAAGACTTTGTGCAGTCACTAAGGTGCTTTTTCTTTACACGTCTCCCTCACAATCTCCGTCAAACTTTTTGTGCCCATCTCTATGTAACACGATTAGCTTTCTTTCTCACCTCTTCCAGTGCGAATTATTTTTCAGTGCATACCTCTTATTTCACAGTGGCGCGCTTCTCTTGTTTTAAGATCATTTTCATTTACAGATAAGCACTTATCTACTCTACTGTACTGTGTGGGTAGCAAGGCAAGCTGTGTAAATTTGCATCTTTCGAAACCAACGGCCTGCTTCAAACGCAAACAGTTAGGTGTGTTTACTTGAGAGCGCGTCCACAGATAGAGCACATGGCTTTTGGAAATTATTTGAGTGACTTCACAATATCTGCATGCTTCGTGTTCTGTTTTGTAATAGATCTGCATAATTATCATAGACACAACACACCTGAACTATAATCAAACTAGGCCTTTTAATAGGACATTTTTTATAATCAACTATAAAACATAACATGGACACGTGTTTGTATTTGGCCTGTGTAAATTTGGTAGTTCACCCTACTTGCTTTAGGGGAATTCCCCTTCAGATCAAAGTTTCTTCCGTCCTCTCATGGGTTGTGCTGTGAGATAGATAAAATATACATGTTTAGCAAGAGATGTCTACTTTTCCCCCTTTTTAGTGCTTACTCCCCCAGCAGCTTCTGGTTTTTCTGTCTTATCAGGATAATTAACCATACCAGCTCATTATTCATTGTCACTGCCTCTAGTTTGTTCAGCGTAGGAATTTCTCCCACATGTCATTTAGACAGTGTTCATGTTTCATAAAGTAACTCTAATCTTGTTTCTTTATTTGTTTATTCAAGGGTTCATTCGTGGGTTGCATAGCGAGGTAATGCTCGCATTTTTCTGTTTTTTAATGTGTAATGTGATTGAGACGTTTAAAATATAACCGATGGGATAGCTTTGGTGTACAACTTTTCTCCCTACATTTGATTGTAGCTTGGTCGCTGTTTCTCAAGAGGAAGTGTGTCCTCTTTGGATCTCATTAGTCCAGCCCCCCCCTCCATAAACACCCAGTTACAGAAAGCCTGCGGCATTTGGTCCTCTAATGAGAACGATCCAGATGCTGCCAGCTCATCAGGACAAACACAGACCAGAACATAATGATCGCCCCCTGACCAGACCAAAAGAGCCTGAAACAATATGACCTTTGTCCTCACTCTGTTTATAGTTTCGTCTTATTTTTGTGCTGGTGTTTATGAAATATACATTACATTTTCAAGGTAAAGTTTCCATTCAGTTAGTCGCTGTTCAGAATTTATATTTAGAATCTCCTGTTAATGCATACTCTTTGTTAACTGTGAACTTAGTCTGTATTACACAAATTAAACTCTTTAATGGAAATAATGTAAAGTATGTATTCAGCAACTAGGAATAATAGTACAAAAATGTCTTAACTGCTTGAAAAGATTTGCCTAATTTGGTTGTAAGTTAATGATTTTCTTGAAGAGCTGCCAGGGATCATTTTAGTGCTTTGTTCTAAACTAGTAAGAAGTCAAATCTGCTTAAACCATATAGTTTCCACCCCCTACTTCTGCCTCATGAAGTAACGCAACTTGACAGATTTTGAGTCTTGTTATGACAGGAAACACTTGCTGCCTTTGCAGCTTCCTTCCGGCCTTAACGCCTTCTCATCAGGCAGCCCCCACATACAGTAAAGGAAAGATTAAACGTTATCTTACAATGTAACATACGATCATGTAAAATGATGAGGACTTTTGTGACGCACCTTTATGGCAAGCCACACCCCAGTGCTCTCTGGAATTAAGGTGGAGTTAGATAATCCACCTCGGGCTACACGGAGCAGAGGACTTTAATGGTTTAGTCCGCCTTCACACCTCCTCCCTCGCTTCCACCATGTTCTTTCTATTTGCTCCTCCTTTAAACACACCTTATGCAAATGGCATAATTTTTAGAGAGCGCAGCCTTTGTTTACACAGCTTTCCGACTATGGCCGGTTAGCTTGCTCTCTCCTGTGTTCTGCTCCAGCAAATGCACAGAGGTTGGAGGGAAGGAATACCCAGGTTTTTTTTCTTTTTTGTTCTCGCACTAGAACCACATGGGAGTGTAACTTTGCTCAGAGGCCACAGGGGTGGTGAAATGAATGAAACAAGAGAACTTTTTGCTCCTCAGTTTTGGTTAAATGATTGTTTGAAAAAATCCCCCACCGTTGCACTCACTCTGCGTGTCATTGGACAAGGTGGACCTTACGGTGGATGAAGAGAAGAAAAGGCGGCAACATTTTTCAGCTTGTGTTGTGGGAATAAAAGAAGAGGATATACCAAGGCATTTATGTTACACTAAAAGTATCTTTTGGACATCCCTTTAAAGGATTTGATCTTGGTTTGTTTTACTTTGAAAAGTTTGCTTGTGTTGTGCTATGCGGGAGAATACCCATTCATTCTGTGTCTGAGAGGAATATTTCACAAAGACGGATTGAGGGGGGAAAAAACATGGAGTGGGAGCACAGGGAAAGAGACTCCTGCTTGTCCCCAGCAGCTTTTGTTAATCAGGTGCAATACTCTAACATCCTGGAAGGAAGATTTAAACAGTTGCAAGGTAAGAGTTGGATCTCATTGACAGGGAAGATCATTTTAATTACCATGCGTTTCAATGATGTTGTTATTTTTAAATTTTTAAACATTTTAACTGAGCTGAAACCTTGAATATACTATATAGCTTTCCTATTGACGTCAGAGTTTTGGCGTTGTGTGTGCTGGTGTGTTGCTTCTGAAAACAGTTTTTAATGTTACAAATATTGATAAAACAGTTCTAGAGCCAGCAGTGAACACGTATCCTGTTGTTTATTGAAACAGGAAATATTGAGTAGAAATCTACTATTCTGCATGCAGTAGTTTTAGGTGAAGGTGCTTCAAGTTGAAACCAAGGCCTCAAAAGACTTTTATTTTTTTCCCTGGATAAGGAAATTATCAAAAATGATTCTCCTTAGTTATGAACCTTTTCTGAGGTCCTAGGAGGAAAAAATGAGGAAGAGATCCAGTCGGCTCTGGTCTCATATCTAAAGCAGGCAGTCAGTCTGGCACCTGATCACTGTGCCACCTGTCCGTTCTTATCTTATTACAATACACAGCTCTGTTACTCACCGAAGCCTGCCAAGTCTATGAGATCTAGCTCATAGAAATCAGAGGCCATGGGAAAAGAATCTTAGGCTAAAACTTACAGGATTCTCTTAAAATTAATCTCTTAACTCCACAAATCCAATTACTTTCTTAACTAACGTCTGTAAAAGCAGTTAACATGATTACCTGAAAACAGTTTTTAAAGTGTGGAAGGTTTACAGTAGTTGAATGTGTACATAAGTGTGTAGTGTGTGCGTGTGACACTGGCCTCCCATTTGTGTGCATGGAGATCAGTCTATTCCTGGTTGCCATCTGGGATGAAGAACTGCCTTCAAGTGTACTTGAAGGGCAGGTCTACTTTCTACTTTCTTTGCAGGTTTGACATTCTTGTTGTACACCAACAGTCTGCCACATCCCATGTTTGGCAATTATCTACATTATCGCTAGATTATCGCAGATATAGACATGGTTTCTATTGAAAGAAGGTTTATTTCTTGTCTGTGAAATAATCTCAAAAAATAATGTCTACACGTTAACTCAAAACACCTGCTTTTCACTGGAGATGCGATCCACATAAGAAATGGTATCACTCTCTTTAAGGATGTACAAAAGTTCCTGCATTTTCTTTAACCGATCTTGCACCTGCATTCACGGGTAAGCTAGGGGTACATTCCCGCATTTTTTTTTTTTTCAACTTCAGCCTGTAACTCACAGGCAAACGTATGGGTTCAGAGATTAGTCATCAAGCTAGTGCCAGTGATATGTGTTGGAGAGATGACTATAAGCTACACGTGATCTACCTCTACTTTGATAGACATGTTTGTGCATAGATGTGCTTTGGGTAAAATTTGTCATAAATGTAACGCTACACATGTCCCTAATTGCACAACACATCTTGTCAACACCCACTTGCATTTCCAGTTTGACTACCCTTGCGTCTCATTCTTTGTGTCACTCCCTCATGTTGAATCATGAACGCTGGTGTAATGTTGAAGGAGATGATTTGCATTCACATAGTTTTGTCATAGCACCAATTAGCAAAAAATGTTGCATATATTTATATTTACATTGCTTTGAAATATTTGTCATTCATTTGGCATTTTCAGTTTGTGCAAGCTCAGATTAGCACTTTGTCGTTTTAGACACAAACGTCATCTCTGTTGTGCAATTTGCACTTTAGTTACTTTAGAAATCTTAACAAAAGACAAATATTTTATCGGGCTTAGTACCAGTCCAACAAGAGTCATGTTTAGGATCTTCTGACTGTTGTGTAAATGATGGCCAAGTGGTAAAGGTTAAACTGATTAACTATATTACAGTGGTCAAAGCAGACATGTTCAATGAAAAACCAGGCGAAATGGTTTATGCCATAGAAAGTATTTCTGTCAGTTGTCCCCGTTACAGGTTGGGGGGAGGTTTGCTATGTTTTTTTCCTGTTGCTCAGATCACATTGTGTATTGTATTCCATGGCGTTACGATGCCTTTTGTGTGTAAAGTGCATTGGAGGAAATCTACACCAATGTTCAGCCTTTTTACTTCAGGCGGGAGCTAAGATAAAAATGTTTTATTCAATATCCCAATTCATCAGTAAATACCGTAAGAATTGTAATTTGTCAGACAGGCATACCCGGGGTTATTTCTTCAGTTTTAGTTTGTTGTTTCAGTGACAGCATTTATTTATTTCATTTTATTTTTACGTCAAGGTTACGCCTGGTTTCATTCAGATAGCCACAAAAGTCACATCGTGTGCATGATTTAGTGTTACACTATGTGGTAATCTTTTGTCTATATCTGAACTGTATGCCCCTGTTTATGCAGCTGCATGCTGTCGAAAGTTGTGGTAGTGTTGAAAGTGACGTATAAATGTTACCAAGTTCAGCCTAGTAAGACTGCTTTTACAGGAGTGATCAGGGTGCCCAGTCAGGCTGAAGTAAACCGGTTCAGATGCTGTGAGGTTAATGAAAATGTGTAAAAGGGCATTTGGACAACAGACTGTTGGTCCAAAGGGTCAGTTTCTTAGCCACTGTGGACTTCGGCAGGAGCAGGCCTTAGCAGCATGGCATTGTTCAAACAGAAAGTGCTTTTCATTAAAGCCTTAAAACAGACAAAGTGACAAGGTGTCCATGTAAAATTTGCAGCATAGGCTATTTTGAACTGAACTGACAGACTTCTCACTGTGGTGTCTAATAAATGATTTCTCAGCCTGACACTTATTTCCTCTACTTATTTAGTTCATATAATCTGTCGACTCTCCGTAAAGAAGTGGCCAATGTTGTTGTGATTATCTTCCTTTTCCTGCTTGATTAAAACACGAATTAATACTGGGGGACATGAGTGGTGCATTTTGCTGAAATATCAAATCTAGCAAGACAGTATTGAATGTTTGTAACCTGATATTTCTAAAACCTTCAGTGACTTGTGGCCTCCGGCTGTAACTGAGAGTCACATCAGTAAGGGTGAAGATTTAACATAGGTGTAGACACGCACAGTAACTTTCTTTGTTTGTACAGTGCAGAAAGAAAGACGTCATTAGACAAGAATTGTACAACGAATATTGTCCTATTTACATGTTATATGCTATTTGGGTCCAGAAGTTATCGTAAGGGATGCTTATTTATATTTATTTTCTCATGGGATTGGCCTTGCCCAGTTGCCTAGAGTTCCCCCATCTTCCTTTATTATCATGTGCAGCTGAAGGTGCCGCAAAGAAATGTGACTGAAGCATAGTATCACTTTTATCAGTACGATTTTAAAAAGGAGAGGAGGTCTCTCTGTCGTACCCTCCCTGTCAGTTGTAATAACAAACCCGTTAAAGTTGAGCAAGCTTCTAAAGTTGCAACCTCAAGCTGCTAAAAGTGCAAGAATAACTCATGCCACATGTGGCAAGGCGGCAGTTTTACTACAGCTTTAGTTTCAAAGTTATAAGTGAAGGAAGGGAAGTTCCGCTTTTATAGGGAGAAAAATGTGAAAGCATGCGCATCTGTGTTTCGCTCACTTGCACAGACAAGACATTTTTACTTCACACAAAAATGCAAAGAATGAAATAAAAACAGAATACAAAAATAGCACTGAATAAACACAAACGGTGGCAGGTACATTTACTGTGACGCTGTAGATATTTAACAGCTAATACTTAAATTGCTGACTTCAAAGTAGATAGATATTTTAAGTTGAAAAGGCAGTGGTCAAATAAGGTGTAGAAACACATTTGACTTACAGTAGAAAAATGATCAGTGTGGGACTGAGGAAGATTTCTGCCAATGTGGCGTTAATTTTTAGCTTGGTGGCTCCAGGTAATGAGTACATCATGTGTTGTTTTTCCCCGTACTGCTAAAAAATATTTACAAACACCAACATCTCCCACAACTTCTGTAAAACGATTGCATTACTCATGGTACCCCACACCATAGTTGGTGTTGATTGAAACCACCCACTGGTGTCAGTGCAGAATGGTAACCACTAACCACAAAGATTACAAGCTGCTTTTGTTGGTGGGAGTTATTTTTTTTCTCTCTAAGTACTTCATGGTATCGCTTTAATGAGTGCCTTGGGTCTACTCTGTAATTTCAGATAGCCAATTCAAGCCAATCACTGACTACAGATTTCTGAGCTTCATGGCGCTTCCAGATTAGTTCCAAATGACCTGTGCGCTACCGTAGTAGGATTGTTGCGGGGTTTTTTTGCTATTTTCTGTTTCAAAACCTGCAATTTTATGGTTTTATTTACATCCAGCAATATTTTGGTCTTGGATGGTTGTCACCATTGCGACACAGAATCTGAAATATCTTATGGTTTTATGTACATAAAACTGGATTAAAGAAACAAGCTATTTGTCTAATTAACAACCCATTCATCCATCCATGTATTTTTCTTGACTGCTTATCCAGTTCAGGGTTGTGATGGAGCTAGAAACTATCCCAGGTGTCATTTGGCTAGAGGCGGGGTATATCCCGGGCAGGTCGCCAGTCTATCACAAGGCCAAAGCACAGACAACCATTCACTCTCACATTTACACCTGCAGGCAGCTTAGAATCACTAATTAACCTAACATCAGCAACCATGCCTTTAGACTGTGGAAGGAAGCCAGAGTACCAGGCGAGAACTCACACAGGCACAGGGAGAACATGTAAACTCCACATACAGGCTAACTACCCTGTTGTCCTGAGAAGCTACCATCTTAATCATTACTGCATATTTAAGTAATTCTGCACGATGTTATGAAGGCAGATATCAAGTATAAAACTTGACATGCTGCCATAAAGAAATGTATGCAACAATCCTGATGTAGTTAAGTCTTGATTTTTCATTTACTCTACATATACCATTTTCAATTCAGTTTTATTCTTAGAGCACAAAACACAAACAGTCAATTCAAAGCACTTTATACTTTAATGTAAAGATCCTACGATAATAAAGTGAAACCCTACAATCACACAACCCTCTTTGAACAAGCACGTGGCAACAGTGTGAAGGAAAAACTCTCTTTCAACAGGAAGGAAGCTCTAGCAGAACCAGGCTCAGGGAGGAGCAGCCATCTGCCACGGCTAGTTTGGGGGTAAGGGGAGGAAGACAGGACACACTGTGGCAAAGAGGTTACTAATAACTAATGATTAAATGCAGAGTGGTGTGTAAACCCATAGTAAGTACAAAAAGGTAAGTCCAGAAGAAAAATGCTCAGTGCATTAATGGAAGCCCCCAGCAGCCTATGCCTATTGCAGGGTAACTAAGGGAGGCTTCATGATCCCCTGATCCAGTCCTAACTATATACTTCATCAAAAAAGGAAAGGTTTTAAACCTAATCTTAAAAGTAGGGAGAATGTCTGTAGCGGAATCCAAACTGGGAGCTGGTTGCACAGAAAAGGGGCCTGAATTTGTGAGTAAGTAAAGAAATCGCAACACAATGGTCCATTGCGTTTGACAGTGGGCGATCCTACTTAGGAAAGGTAAAGAAAATCTGCAGTGTGCATTTTTTGCTTCTATCTGAAGTGCTTACTGTGGGAAGTTATTTATGGATGGAGTCGCTCCTTGTCCAGCGTGTGAAAATGATGCCACTGGGAGTCTAGAATGCAGTGTCATCCAACGCAGTGCATGGATGCAGAATCCATAAGGAACAAAGCAAATCAGTTGCCCTCTGCCCCCTCCCCCCCTTTTTTTGTCTTCATTATGTACAGTACAAACAGAGAAGATTTCAAGGGTCATTCAAGGGCCTGAAACAGTGCTGGCATTAAATCCTGTTCCAGTCTTTGTTGTGAATACAGTAACACACATGAACAACTCTGACCTTGACCTGGGCTCGTAAAGGAAGTTAATTTTATTGGTGACATTGTCAGCGGTGTATAATAAGTCTTAATCAAAAAGTGATGATTACGGATTTTGTTCAATTGATTTAGTGCCTCTTTTCTTCAAGGTTATTTACATTTTTTTGTAGATTTTGCTGTATGAATGCTTTTTTGACAGGCCTAGATGGCAACCATCACGACGAACACACACTGTGCTGCAGCAAATATGGGCTATGCTGTTTTTGAAAGTACAGTCTTTTTTTTTTTACCTGAACACAGTGTGTGTGTGTGTGTGTGTGTGTGTGTGTGTGTGTGTGTGTGTGTGTGTGTCACAGCATATATTAGATTTGTGTTTGTGTAGTAAACCAAATGAAAAGAAAGAAGAAGAAACGTTTTTCTGATGTTTTTTTTTCTTCTAACAGACAAAAGAGGAAGTAAACAAGGTTTGTTTATCCACTCATCCTCTTTCCCCTGTAGACCTCTGTCCTCTGCTGCTCCTCCAAAATGTTACACCTGACTGTAAAATGTTTGCTTATATGCATCCCTGCCTCGTAGATATCCCAACACGCAACATTTATTCTGCAGGTAGTGACAGCAGAACTGAGCTTGCTGTTTTGAAGGATAGGCAGACACTTCCAGACACAATAAATATTTTATGGGCTTTTTTTAATATTTTAGATTTTTTTTATGTATTTTGAATTCACTGGCCAAGACAAGCAGCAGTCCTGTAGAGTATGTATAAAATTGTAGACTTTAAGTGTCTTTTGACACTGTATTTCTTCTGTTTTAATTATAAATTCATAATTTATAGAGAGAGAGCTGCTGGGACAAGACCCTGAGAACTGCTTCAGTTTTTAAGAAAACCCTGCAGGAGGCAGAACAATGTTTTTCATACATACTCTGTAAGATCCTACACATGATAAACACTAAATGGTTAATTGGTGACTCCAGTTCAGCAAAATTGTTTCTTCTTTAAAAAATATTTGACTTAAAAGGCGGTTAAACTGGCAGCAAGAGAAATTAAACTGTTAAACGATGCCAAGTCGAATGGGGGTGCTACACCTGAACTCCTAATTTCATAATGGAAGCTCTGATTCATCCTGAGTGTGATGGTCGGCAGAGGGTTCCTCTACATCAGTTTTGGAGCCACAGCACATATTTGTCAATAGGAAAATCACACGGCACACCACCAAACAAAAATGTCAAAAAAAACCATATTGATAATTTTTCCCTGCGCACCAGGTATAGCGAAATTAGCTTGGTTTGTCCCCAGTATACCTTTTTTGCTTTCTTCTCAACATTAATCATGCTAGGGCCTTCATCTGGATTGGAATTTTCTCCAGGTCCCAGGTCGGATTGACTATTTTTCCTTTTCAAATATTGCTATTACGTGTTGCGTCGTCTCATGGCACGACTATTATGCAATTTCTTCTTCGTCTTCTGCTTTACTGCTAGTTGGCAACCTATTTAATTAGAGCAAGTTGCTTTACTGCCCTCTAGTGGAAAAGAATGTAATTGTTCTGCCCGTCACAATGATCGCTTAGAGTACCAATCAGGTGAATCCAGATGATCTTCCATGGCACAGGTAGGCTGGTAAAGCAGGTTGCCTGCTTTACGCTAAGCTGTCGCCAGTGCATCCATCTGTGTGTGTGTGTGTGATGTTTAGAAAGTGTTTAAATGCCTCGATTATAAAATGAAGTACCTTGTAATAAACAGCACTTTGAGTGCTCAGAGTGAAGAGGTGTTATATATTTACCAATCTATTTCATTTGTAGCATCCCCTATTTGACGTTTCTTTATTCTACAGTCTGTAAATTTGTTTTTAAAAAAGAAGCAGAGTTTGATACAATAACAGAGTATGGAAAACGTTTTGTGTGCTCAGTTCAACCTCCACCGTGGGTATCTTGAGATATTGGGAGCCCTTTTACAAAACTACGAGCACTGATTAGCCTCCCTGTAACGACACTTTGCATGTTACTCATGGCTACTTTGTGTATTTGAAGTCAACAAGCATTTATTCTGCCCAAATCTGGCATGTAGCCCAGATTCTTCAGATTTTGCCAGGTAACATGTAGTAGCTGTTGTTTGTCTAAATATATAGTATATATATGTTTTCCATGGGGCTTTATATAAACACTGGGAGGCATAAGACCTCACTCACAGTATGCTAATATGGGATATAATTTATTATATGAGTTGCCAAAAAAATGAAGGCACTGAGCAGTGGTACCTTAGCCGACAGCAGTGAAACACTGGACTCCTACCTTCAATGTCAGCGTCCTCTTTTGCATCCCTTGTAGCATTCCAATAAACCAGAGGCAATAAAGTAAAAGCTTTTATTAAAATCACCCACTCATCCTTACCCAATCCACTTGACAATATTACAAAACCTGCCCAAAAGAAACCCTATTTTTACCTCCTATGATAAAAATAATAATAATAATGAGGTAAAAACGCAGCCCTGTGTTTGTGTACTTTGTGTTTTATCTCCTGCATGTTGTGTGATTTTTCTCTTTACTTTTTTGTATTTTTCCTTTTCATTTTTCCTTTCTGTCTGTCCGGCAAGACTGAATCTACCGCTGCGACAAAGAAGGTACGGTTGGGTGTGAGAGAAGGATAAGAAAGTCTGACAAATACGGAGTGCCTGTAAAGGACACCTCTAATTTGAGCCTGTGACTCTATAGAGAGGAGTGTGTGTACCTGTCTATGAGTGTGTGTGCACCTGTATAGACATCTTTGTGGAGTCCAAGAATTGGAATGTTACTATACTTGTGGGGACCGATGGACACTTGTGAGGACAAAAGTACCTGTCCCCACGAGTTTGAAGGTATTCTTGAGAATCAAAATGTGGTTTTAGTGTCAGTGTTACAATTAGGTTATGGTTAGGCTAAGGGTTTGGGTTAGGCATTCATTTTATATGGTTAGGGTGAGTGGCTAGGGAACGCATTAAGTCAATTAGATGTCCTCATTAAGATATCAAAACAAGAGTGTGTGTGTGTGTGTGTAAGCTTACGGGTAAGCAAGTTTCCTCATAGACAGTCACTTTCTTTCACCTCCCGAAGTTTACATTATTTTTTTATTATACTGAGAGAGTTGGCAGTTCGTCTTGTAATCAGAAGGTTGCCGGTTCGAGCCCCGGCTCCGACAGTCTCGGTCATTGTGTCCTTGGGCAAGACACTTCACCCGTTGCCTACTGGTGGTGGTCAGAGGGACCGGTGGCGCCACTGTCCGGCAGCCTCGCCTCTGTCAGTGCGCCCCAGGGCAGCTGTGGCTACAATGTAGCTTTCCATCACCAGTGTGTGGATGTGTGTGTGACTGTAATGTAAAGCGCTTTGGAGTCCTTAGGGAATAGTAAAGCGCTATAAAAATACAGGCCATTTACCATTTACTGTTGGGTTTGTAAGGAAAGTAAATGCAAAAAAACACAGCATTTAATTCTTTAATTCTCATTCTTATCTTTTTAAGATAATAATGGTAGCACCCTGCAGAGGGTTAAGTGTTTATATAAGAGGCAAACGCAGCTTCCAGGTCCAACCTTCCAGTGTTGTTCTAATGGACAGAAAAAATAAATCTGCATAGATGTCTGTGTGAAAATAACCTGATGCTCGCTCATTAAACACTTCAGTTTGAATTACTATAGCATGATGTTCACCGGGTAAGTTATGATCAGAAATACAGTATGAAACATAAACCATACAGCTGGACATGTTTTGCTGCTTTGTTAATGAGTGCAGAGTACGGTGAGCTTGTGATTTGTATAGCATTTCAACAACTTTATATACCACATATAAACACTATTATCTACTACAGTATTCCCGGTTTAGTCATTGCATGAATCTTCCTGCTCTTCTCCATTTGTTATACTGCCTAATAATATGACAAAGGATTGTTGATGTCGTGGAGTTTTCAAGGACATCTCAAATGTGCACGGTCACTTACAAATTTCTGTCAGAATGTTTATGTTCAACACTTTGGCGTTCACGTCCACGCCGCTGTGCATTTACGTTTTGGATTCAGATCAGAACAGATTTATTCTGAAAGGCCTGAGTTTGCAGTCCAACCTTTCACTTCACTCACTGCAACATTTCTCAATTAAAATGCAAAAAGCTAAAACACTGTCACTTGAAAGTCGTGGCCCTACTTTTGTCCAATTATATGTTCTGGCAGTATGCCCAATGTCTTCTAGCTAATAACACCGTTCCTCAGTTATTGATGGCACACTTTCTACAAAGATGGGATGGGATGCCTTATCTTGTAGTCGTCTAGCCACTTGACTGGTGTAACACGTGGTAAATGCTTGAGGTCCAGCATACTAATAAGCTTAAACCTTCAGGTTGTATTTTACAGTTTTATTGAAGGACTGTTACCAGGCTTCTCAAGGCCAGTTTATCTTGCAGGCTTAGTCTCGGCGTTTTTGTTGAAACGAAACTGTAGATTGTTGCTAAAGGTTTGTAGTCTTGTGCGTCCGCAGTTATTCAGCCACTCTGCCCAATGAGACATTTGCTTTGCGACGATGAGATTTATGTCACGTCATAAGATGTATTGGTGTGCAATTTGTCCCCTCCTGATGGCTCAACAGAAGAGAGACGTGTCAATTCAAAACCTGGTCTGGACACGCCCACACAGTCCACAGAGGTCTAACCATAAAAATACATGGGTCCGTAGGGCCTTTTACAGGCTAGCTTTCACGTGTTACCGTGTGGGAGTGCCCAGATGTGTGATGTGCAGCAGCAGTAAAATGTTGTGCTTTGTTTTTTGTGGTAGTTTTCGTGCAGGGAGTCACATATCTATGTTTTCTGTGGCATTTGGATTGGAGTTTAGGACCATTTTTGCCTGAATGGTCACGCGATCTATTCATTTCTCTGCCAATTACATGTGTGCAAACTGAACACATGGCAAACTTTAGATACAGTTGTTAGTTAAATACTTGCAGAAGCTGAAAAGAGAAGATTGAAAACATAAAATATTAAAAGAGTTCCACTTTTCAAAAGCATGGACCTCTTGTTAAAGTCAAGCTGCTCCTCCGACTGTGCTTGTACTGCTTTCTGCTTTCAAGGCAAGTGATTTAAAAAAAAACAAAAAACAGTAAAAATCTATTTTATTTTTTCAAATTAAATCATGGCTGCTTTACCTACAGGGCACAACTGAAACCCAGAAATGTGCAGTGCTCGTATTTCAGTGGGTCCATTAAAAGAGAGGTTAGCCTGGAGTGCGTTTTTGCCCTGAGGTCTCCTTGCACACGGTCCAGTCAGGTGCTAAAGTGAACTCAGCACAGACTCTGAATACTTGGAAGATCTAGAGATCCTCTGAAGCAAAGAGCTAAGGAGATAAGCACATCAGCAAAATCTCTTGACATTTGTATGTCATTTAATATTAGGCTCCTTCTTTAGCAGCTTCCTCCTTATTTCTGCATCAGCCATTAGGTTTGTTATCGGCTGTTTTGTTCACCACATTTTGCTTTTTAATCTCACAAAGTTGACTCATGGGAAGCTTTAAGAAAAAAAGGTGATAGGTTCCTGCTAAGAAAATGTGAAATCGTTTTTACTACAGACTTCGGAGGTGTATTTATATATTCTCTGCGCTTAAGGACGTGGCGTGCACTTTACAGCTCGAAGCGTTCTTTTCGCGCTGGTAAAAAGCTTTTAAGAGGCATAAAAGGACTCATCATCTGTATCGCCCATTAGATAAGTGATTTCTTCACAACTTGATCTTGCCAGTGTGCATTTTCGTCAGCGTTTACTTCCTGTTTGCCTACCGTCATCAAACTACATCAGCACAAACAAAAAATACACCCAAACTGCAAGTCGCTGTGTGTATCTGTGACTCACGCGCTCGCAGTCATCAGTAACCTACTGTGAAAGAAATGTGGTGATACACACGCCTCGTCATCTTTTCAGCACGCTTCCTGCATTAGAGCTCGTGCGCATTCTGTACAACCGCGTTCTGTACAACCGCGTTCTGTACAACCTCTGCCGTTTTGTCTAACTCCACAGTCTGGTTTATACATATTTATTTTGCTGCAAACTCCGCAGGAGATGCTGACATCGATTGTAATATTTGAAGTTTACTGGAAACATGTCTTGCAGTGCAGAAATACTGCTCACAAAAATGGCTGTCGACTGTGGAAATAACATATAGAGTTTATTTTCATAGAGACAAGCATGTTTTCATGACGTATGCATAGAATACACCAGCTGACAGAACCTGTCCCCGGGTGGGATTTTCAAACACTGAGATGTTTAATGTGAATGTGGACGGTGACCGCTGTGACCTCCTAAGTTTCAGTGGATTAAAACCAATCACACTCACGTGTAACGGTTCAATTTGTAACCACTCTTTGTGGTATACTCAAAGGTTCATCATGTACTAATATGTGACTATTTTACATTTGTTAATCATATTGAAGTAAGCTTCAATACACACTTTCTTATTTCTAAAAATTAAATTGGTTGGTCTGGCAACACTGTATTTGGTGTTTCTAAGCTTATTTTTTAATAGTTAAACATTAAAATTGTGATAAATATAATAAGAAAAACATAAATAACTGTATAAAAGACAAATAAAAAGGAATGAGAGAGAGAGAGATTCATATTCATTGTTCAATAAGTGTAAATGATATCTGAATGTACTTCTTTGTGTTTTCTGTGCATACATGTAGTTTATGTATATTAAGGTTATTAAAAGTTGTCTTTAGTGATCCAGCCCACCTTCTAGCTCATTAAATGTAAACGAGTTTGACAGCCGTGCTGCAGAAGCACAGGATACTCAGCCGCGAAGCTGCATTGAATTCATACTTGAGGTTTTTGCAGTCTATCGAGCAGACTGTGGAACTGCTAATAAAAGTTTGAAATAACCTGTGAACACCTCCTCTCCCTCTTCCCTTCTGCTCTTGCTCTTTTGTGTGTGCTGCAGCTGGATACTGAGGCGGCTGACATCCTCAACGATCTGCAGGTGAAGCTCAGCACCGTCCTGGATAATTTCAGCACCATGTTTGCTAAAAGGTAAAAACGCTCATTTCCTGGTCTCTTAATCAAGCCAGCTAAAAGCCCGACCCAACCTTTACCTTATCCTGATTTAGCACACACACACACACACACACGCAGAGTTGAATGACTGAGCATTCACCGCCTTTGCAGAAGTCTTTTTCCTCTAAGTTTGCCTCGGTCTCTGCCTCCAGTTTCCAGACTCGCATTACCGGCTGCATGCGTCAGATGGCTGAGATTCTCTACCAGATGAAAGGCCCCCCCAACCACAGCACCGCTGAGGCAGACGCTGACACCATGCTAAGGCCCCTCATGGAGTTTCTGGATGGGAAGTAAGTAGCTTGTGTTGTAAAGTGAGTACACCACCAGAGTGACTGTCTTAACTTGAAGTTTTAAGTCATTAATTTCATGGATTAAATGAAATGTGTATTCCATTAACCCAAATGATTTTTTACTCTCTGTGAGTTAAAATTGATCCAGCTTTGCTCACAGGTAGAAAACCTTCCAAGACATATAGTTTATTTTTTTACCTTAATATTTTATGGCCGCGAGCTGCTATAACTCATATGTGTCTTTTTTATCACTATTTATTGGTACAGAGTGTGCTGTTTGGAAGATCATATGAACATTATTGCAATAAGGGGAAAAATAGATTCAAAATATGAGTATACAAAATTGAGGCGATGATACAGAGCAAAAGCTCCAGCTGAAGGTTTAAGATAGTGACTGAACCCACCAGAGACACTTGTGGTGGTGGAGCAGTGTAAACAGATGGCTGATGGAGTCGGAACAAACCCAGATGAGGTGGAGATGTAAAGGACGAGGGCTGCACAACAAGCAGCTTTATGCACAGAGAGACATCTCACAGTGAATTTAAAGATCAGGGACTCAGTGGCGTGAAGGGCACATAGATTACTGGTAAGACTGGTGACATTTTAATTTTGAATGAGGGGAATTTGAAACGGTTAAAGCTCCAGCAACACTTGTAGTATATAAAGCAACTTGATCATTAACCTGTGTGTGTGTGTGTGTGTGTGTGTGTGTTTGTCAGCTTGTGGCCTTCATCGAAGTCAATGTGCGACAAATGCAGACAGCATTTTAAAGTACAGAGGTGCG